>JAUTBZ010146194.1:0-12213 GCA_032361785.1 Lepetodrilus galriftensis
CTGTATCTTTATCTCTATGTATGTCTCTCTTTCTATGTCTGTTTGCCTGTCTCCGTCTCTCACTCTCTCTCTCTATCCCTAACTCTATCTCTGTCTGTCTATCTATCTATATGACTGTATGTCTCTCTTTCTCTGTCTCTGTCTCCCCGTCTCTCTCTCCCTCTCGCTCAGTCTCTCTCTCTCGCTCTCTCGCTCTCTCTTTCTCTCTCTATCTCTCTCTCCGTATCTCTCTCGCTCTCTCTTTCTCTCTCTATCCCTCGCCGTGGGTGTGTGTGTGTGTGAGAGAGAGATATAGATAGATAGTTAAATAGAGAGAGAGAGCGCGCGCGAGAGAGGGTGTGTGTGTGGGAGAGACAGATTATAACAGTATAACGTGACATGCAGATGATAGTTACAATTATTAATTAAAGAGTGTTGATATACAAGTATACTTTATATAAGATAACCAGAGTGGCCTTATATTTAGCACGCAGCATACTTTTCAATTCGTCATTTACGAGATGTTCCCATGTCGTCAATGAGTAACATGTTATGCATCTGCACTATTTATATGTTACTTTTACAAATGTTGATACATTTGTTATCAAAGGACACATGGGTGAGATTCCCTATCTAAAAAATGTTATATCAAGTGTATTTCAGAGAACGTATACCTTGAAAAGTGTTGGCCAAATGTCAACATATGTCAATGCCATACCATTCAGATTTCCTCTAACTATTGGCACCTTTAAGATAGTTATCACTTAAATTATCTGATAACTTTATCCCCATAAACGCCTTGAAAAAAATGCATAATAGCATTTCTTGTTACACCAATTCCAGGGGAGCTATGTGATTGTTACAATTCACCAAGCAGTTTTTATTACAATTCGCAAATAGTATTACAACCCATAGCGCTATCATACCCACGATAACGTCTAATCGTCCGTTTGTAATGAATTTGCCCTGGTACTACTTTTCCGAATCTTATTCCTAATTGATTTTCTATTGCCCAAAGATAAATCGTGTTACACAAGGCACACGGGGACCACTTTGCTCCCTGAGATTCATCCGCGGATCAACGACGGACCCTGTCATTTTATTAGCTCGACTTCCGGTCAGTTTAGGTCAATTAGTGCACGAGAATACAACGAGAGTTGGACTACAGCGAAACAGACAGCTTCATGTAAACGATTAGATTTTGTAGCCCCCGGAGGGAAGGCCCTGATTTGATTTAACGAGCAACAAACTTTGTCTCTTATAGATTATTAATTTTCACAAGTGATTTTCTAATTTGTCGAGTTATACGAAAACGTATTAAGGAAAATCCTCGTCTGTCTCGACTTCGCATCAACGAATGGCATCACTTGAAGACCGTTTACATTGGAGAACTATTAATTCAAATAAGCAACTTCAAAAACCGTAGTAAACTTTCCAGAAGAAAAAAAATAATCGGTATTTTTTTCTTCTAGTAATACAAAGTACCGATAAAACTATAACGTAGAGAAATTATTCATACTGCGACATGAAATTAATTACCTTATTAAATGAAATAGACATTCTAAAGTTACATAATCCCTGAAAAGGATATTAATGTGGCACTATATTCGTGCCCGGATATGTTTTATTAGTTGTGTTATCCAGGTATATTTATCGCCAAACTGCAAGCCTTGTATCGAAGCATCGTAGGCATACGCTGTGTTCAATATGTAATCATATTTAATCATTTATATGCTTTCATCATGAATGTAACAGAAGATTATTGTTATATTAGGTCTTAACAATTATCATCAAGCATCTAAATTAGTGTGTAAATTACTCGTAAGCCCTCATCTCCTCTTCTGTGTTATTCATAATATTTATAGAATTATGGCGATATAACTTATAACATGCACCAGTGTGAACCTTTGTAATGAAGAGCTTTAAAATAATACCCAATTTCCTTTGCTTGTATTTCTGTAATGACATGTTTCAATGCAAGATGTCTTTCACATATCATTGTGATTAAAATTGATAATCTGATGTGCTTACCGTTAAAAGAATTGAGACTAGAATTTTATAAGGAAAAAAAGATTTAATAAGCCTCAATAATTGTGGCATGTTTGTCATTGAAATACGTCTTCCATATTTTGAATATAGGATTGCTATAATTTAATTATAAGTCACGTATAGATGCATTACATAAGTAGTTACGATGGCATGGTAACTAATAATTACTTGTTGTAACTTACGATAATGTCATGCAGACAGTATTTAGAATAGGATATGTTTGTAGTCTGCTTCGTTGCAGCTATCTATCAATTAAAATTATAATAGGTCTTTGTTGTTGAAAAAAATAGCCATCTTCATAACATGCCTAAAGAACATTATCTCGTTGAATCAACTTGCATAATCAATGAGCATATATATGTCTACATATAGTATTAATATACTGAATATTGTATGCACGCACTCAATGTTAATGGTAAATCGTGTTTTAACTATGTTCAGCTATATACTAGTACAGCTGTATACATGTATAGCGTTTATGAATACTGCAAGTAGCATACATAAAAATGAAAACATATACATGTACATGTCATCAGCACATGTATAATGTTAATCGCCTGCGAGAAGCCTAGCTGGAACTCGGAGCTATATAAATAGACTATATTATTATTATTATTATTGTTATTATTATTAGTTATTACATATACATGCATCTAAATACAAACTATCCCCATACTGGTGTCTTATTATTCATTTAAAATCGACACTGTATTTAATTCCTCCCTCCACCTATTTTGTCTCGCTCATACCTCTTACACACTCTGATTTATTATCATGACATCACAATGAAATAATCTGTAGTTGAAAACAATATCCTTGTCTTAAACCGTGTGAAGCAATTATGGGACGATGTTGATGCAACCGTACAAGTTTCGTCCGGTTAACTCTATCCCACGATGTCAAAGACTTGTCGCATCTTTCTCCCATTGCAAAAATAAATCTTTCCAGCGATCGCTATCTGGATTATGACCAAACCTTAAAACGATGCCTTCGACGATTCTCCAAACACACGAGAGCTGCGAAACGTCTATATTTACTGCCTTATTGCAACTGTCTTGTCGTCTTTGCAAATCTGTCCAATCAGCGCGCAGCGCTGCCCGAGCTAGCGAGCGTTTGACTGACAGCTATCGACGATGATTGACAGCGTCTCCATGACGACTAAGTGGGGGATCTGCCCTCGCCCAATCGTTTAGAAGGCAATTGGTGATTGGGCTGCCCGATGTGTAGGGATTGTAAAACCCGATTTCTTCAGCCCTCGTGATAAAAAGTGACACATTAGGTGCCTGTGACCACTCCCCAATGCTTTCTGTTTATAATAGTGTCTATGAATGATCACGCTTAAAGAAATAACATAGCAGGGGAAGGGAGTTGAACGCATCCCTCCACAGTTTCCCGTTCAGTGTCGACCCCGTATACATCGGCGACACTACCCACCCAACCAACACCCATGTTCGGTCTCTGTGGGGTCGATACCCACATGCTACCCGCAATGTTCCCTTTACCTACCCTCCATTTCACCCCTCAGCAAGTCGCTAAGGTGTGTGAAACGCTGGAAGAAAGTGGCGACATCGAAAGACTCGGACGATTTCTCTGGTCCCTACCCGTGAATCCGTCGGCCTGTGAGGCCCTCAACAAACACGAATCTGTTCTCAGAGCCCGGGCTCTCGTGGCTTTTCATACGGGAAATTTCAGAGACCTTTACCAACTTCTAGAAAGCCAAAAATTCACCAAGGAATCCCATGCGAAACTCCAAGCAATGTGGCTGGAAGCACACTACCAAGAAGCTGAAAAACTTCGAGGACGACCCCTCGGCCCCGTCGACAAATACCGGGTACGCAAGAAATACCCGCTTCCCAGAACGATATGGGACGGCGAACAGAAGACACATTGTTTTAAAGAACGTACGAGGAATCTCCTCAGAGAATGGTATTTGCAAGACCCGTATCCTAATCCTACCAAAAAACGAGAACTTGCACAAGCCACGGGGCTAACTCCTACTCAAGTTGGAAATTGGTTTAAAAATCGAAGACAGCGAGACAGAGCGGCTGCCGCTAAAAATAGGTAAGAAAATATTATTTAAAAAACATATATTCCTCTGTAATTCTAATCGTTACTTTTGGGGTAAATTAAATTCTGACATGTCAAATAAATTTTGAAGTGGTACAAGGAGCAAATACAAAAATTGCTTGCATCGCTATCTAGACATTTGAATTGTTTATGGAATAGCTCTGTTTCCTGTAACATTATACGTATCGTATATAATCCTAAATATACCTGAAATGTTTAAAATATAATATTGAATATATCAAACCACATATTTTTTATTGCAACAATTTCACCGGCAGAAGAATTATGACAAGTTTACTAACTTCATTATACAAATAAAACACATTTCAATGCAAACCTTATTATTGTTTTCTCTCTCTGTATTTTCACACGTAGCCATCAATATAATCATACGGTATCTATTATCCTAACCCGATAAAAACACATAAATCATTGAGATAAATTATGCTCAAATATTTCAGCTACTTGCAGAATAATTAAATCAATACAATCTCATTGTCTTGCGGTGGATCAACATCAGCATAAACATAAGTTTGGGAATATTCAAATGCAAAATAATATTCATGAAATAACGACAACCACGGGTGTGCATGTCACCGTAAACATCGAACAACAAAATTCGATAATTTTGCCGACGGCAAAGTTAATAGTCTAGTAAGCATTTAAGTGATATAATAACTTGATATCATAGCATTATGGAAAGTGCTGTTACCACATAGGATTATTAGATAAAATAACATCCATTGAAGCATAACGTTATCCATGCACGCTTGGCTTCAGAGCACAGCTTTTGTAATATTGATACTTAAAATGGAATCTAGCAAATTGAAAAAGCAATTTTGTTTACATATTCCCCCCAAAATAAATAGTTAACAGTTTTTCCGATTTAAAAAAATCGTTGACAATTTCTTTTGGGGTGAAATACATTTATATGTCAATAGTTTGTAAGTTAGATCGATCATAATAAATAGTTATACTAGTATTTAAGTACTGGGTTGTCCATCTTTTTTCTTAGCTATGAAGAAATACATTAGAAAATACACAAACCAAAAGACAACAAAACAAACCATCAAAAACAAAACAAAACAATATAAAATTAATATACTAGTATATATAAAATACAACACACATAAAAAATAGACAAATTAAATTTTCATAATATTGAATACAAAAATAATACAAACATAAAATTATCAGACTCAATACTAGAATGAATCTAATAATCTCAGATGACATAAAATATATCCGTGTGTTTTCATTACTAGTAAATTGGTCAATCAAATATAAAACAAAATAAAAATCCCAAGACAACACATCACATACCTATAACATGTAACATTTGTAACTGGTCGTAAACAACAAACGTAAAATACATCCGCACACAAATTTTAACCCGTTTCACAATACGGTTGAGTTTACCCACAGTAAACAAACCTCTGTGCTAGTGATAATTGATTAATTCAGTCACTGAGTTGGTAAATTACAGGGCAAGGACATGTGTCTATTCCGTACATACTGTGTACATATGTGACAACAAAACCTTCTTACAAAATAGATTACATGAAGTATCCACTTGTCAAATTTCTCACCTTGCTCAAGATTAACACTAAGTATCCGCTAATTACAACAGAAACGGATCGAGCATGGCCTTCAGAATGTGTATATTTATTATTTACTGTTTATTTTCTGATACGGATTTTAACAGTGTCTCATGAGCCAATATGAATGGGTGTTACACTTTACCTTTTTATACATACGACTTACTGTATGTACTCGTGATACTTTCTTAAAACAGTTCTTCTCTATTACTTACTATTTATTGTCCTATACGGATTTTAATAGTGATCATGAGCCAATATGACTGGGTGATACAATTTACCTTTTACACAATACGACTCGTGATACTTTCATAAACTAGTTTTCTTTATTATTTATTATATATTTATACTGATATATATATTATAAACATACGACTTATCGTATACCCATGACACTATAATACGCTTTAATATAATGTTTCTACATATTTATTATGAACTATGTATTTATGCTGATACAAAAATAACAGTGGCTCATAAGCCGACATGGATGTTTTAATTTATCATTAAAACATGTGACTTACTCTATATATAACTGTGAAACTTTCATAAACTATTCCATTTTATTAAATATTATTTATTTATGCTGATATATATTTTAATGTGTCTCATAAGCCAATTTGACCGAGCGTTCCAATTTATCTTTTGAATATATGACTTATTGTAAATACATATAGACAGGATACTTAATAAAATATTATTCTTCTTCTTCTTCCTCTTCTTCTTCTTCCTCCTCTTCCTCTTCTTCGTTTTCTTCTGCTTCTTCTTCTTCTTCCTCTTCTTCTTCTGCTTCCTCTTCTCTTCTTGTTTTTCTTGTTCTTCTTGTTCTGTTTCTTCTTCTACTTCCTCTTGTATACTATGCATTTTCTATCACAGCCCTTAGTGAGTTCTACTTAAAACATATTTTATTGACCAACATGTCATGGGCTTGGATAAAAGATGGACATATATATATAAATGAGTTGGGTTCCAACACAGCATTAACTAATCGCCGTGCAATAAAAAGTCCATATTAAGTTTTGCCTGCAGATATAGTAAGGTACATCTGTCTGTTTAAGATGACCTTGTTTTGATTCGCTTGACGAAATCTGTTATTGAATTTCGGTTGGATGATGACAACTGGGGGAACAGAAGCTATCATCAACCGCCTAAATATCAAGAGAAATACCCTCCTAATATTTTGTGTATTTATTATTGAAACGTATTCTGTGACAATTCGAAATGATGCAGTAGAAATTATGTTTATAAAGTGTGTGAATTACTAAGGATGTGGACAATTTAGATACTAATGTGGAATATTTACATATTTATCTAAACTGATGCAATGATTGCAAATAATTTCATTAAAATATAAATAATTTTGAATATTATTTATATAAATTATTTCACGAAAATATTAAGTAGACGTAATTTAAAATAAGTTAAAAGTCAGAAGTCCATTAGAATGACACAGTAGCATGTAGAATATCGTGATATACAGTTCAACATTTCAATGACACCAAAACAATGACTCTCATAAGGACGTATAGAGTTTAGCATATGTAATAAGCTAAATATTGAACTACGATCAGAACTAATACAAATCGATACTAAAATAACTTTACCGAATTTATTATTAATGATAAAAATACAATATACTCATACTGACGATTGCTAATTTAACGCTTTGAGAAAAAATAATATTGTATTCAATATCTTGAAACCTACTGATACGCAGATACTAAAGATTAAAGAGATCGTAATTATTATACATCGGAAGCTCAAACGAAGACTATCAATTGTTAAGATGTCACTCTTGGCACGCATGAAACTTACTACAAATACATTGTCAACAACCAATAGATAACTGACAGAAAAGAAATCGACATTTCCATAATACTGGACTCAATTTCGTTCCCCACTTTATCAAATTTCCCAGTTGTTTAATGAACCCTCCCTGAATGACTGGACGATAGTTAAGATATTACCTTAGAATATCGTTACAGGATATTAACCTAAAAATATCTTGTCCTAGAAATTTATGAATTGAAAATATCCATTTATCAGATCGCGATAATATTTTATATATTAATATTTAACGAAATACAATAACACCTATTAAAACTGGACACTTGGGATAATTTGATTGACACGATGACCACGAAATTAACTGTTAAAATCGGAACAGACCACTGTTCTCCTGAACACAACGAACAGAACCTTAATGAGCGAGGCAACAACACGAACATATTAGCATACAGGTTGACCAATCATTAAAGATAATATTGTTCCCTCCAGGCTTGATAAGGGATGAGTGTTCATTTAAATGTTATCATGTCTTTGCCACGTGTAACATGCATTTCATTGTATATTACCCACTCCGAACATTGTACATTACACAGCTGTCTGTCACCGTACATGTCTATTCATCGGCGATTATACCTAGATAAGTACACCCATATACTGCCACCTAACTGTTTACCTTACGCACCTGATAATCTGTTATTCTCCAGTCCTCCCCCGTACCCTAAATAACACCAGTCCCCCCAGGCCCACCCCCCACCCTCAGACGCATTCCGTGGGGGATAAGACTGAGGGGTGAGCGATCAGACCGTGGGAATATATAAGTATTAAGTGAACTTCATTGCTTAGTGAATTAACACATGTAATCGGGTGTTGATTGTATGGTTGCGGGATGTTGATGGTTAATCTCCATGCTTTAACCCCCGGGTAGCTGATGCCATGCGTCAGAAACTGCAATAGTTTGTTTTTAAATGAATACATTACAATAGACTCCCGAGGATACTCAACAGGGATCTGATCAGGACGGTCATGACACGTGCTTGTTGGAATATATTATTTGATTCTTTAAATTCCTTCGTATTGTTTCTTGTCAAAATATATACATACTTATAGCAAGACGGTGTGTCTGTGAGATCGTAATTCTTTCACGAGGGCGATACTCAACGCAGACAAAATTATATTGACTATATATCAGTGGCCGATTGGCGGATTTCATGGAAGTAAAATTAGTGTGTTATGCTTCAGAGGTCGGTGTGAGTTTACTCAGATGACACATTATTACCTTGCCAACATTTACTCAGAAAATGAGAAGGGTTTGATGTTTGAAAACGGACAAGTCAAATACACTCAAAACTAACAGGCGTTACTGTTTCGGCGGAATCGATAGAATTCAAAGCTCAAACTGTAGTCTAAATGATAGATTATGAGCAGGCAACGTAGTTGAAAGGTCTCGACCCTTCTTTCAAGGCAAATTCAACACTGAAAGGGGAAGAAATTTCTTTGAATGGAGCTTTAACGAAGCAACCCTCGAGCTTGGCTCAAGAGGCGCTCTTCTTGGGACATGTTTGGTTAGACGAGTTGGATCAAACTCATGTACGAAACTCTTAAAAGCCGATGGGTGTTTTCGAGCGACTTATTACAAGGGGGAAAGCTGCGTACAACGATGCCATAGCACGGTGTAGGCATCCAGGAAGCCAAATGAGACTACTTGTCGTTCACCCTTTAATTTAAACCCTGGTATAGTTCTCCTACCAACAGTACAAGATCGCGAGCAACACAGAACAGGGTTGAAAAATCGCATCGGTTAGTGTCGATCAATTTTAAACGACTTACGTGTCGCGCAGTCACGATCGCCACCGACTGTGATTGGCGGAAATTGTTGCAAAGTTGACGCAATTTTTCGGTATCCCAGCCAAAGTAAATCCTCTGATTAATTGTGATATTTCCGCTGTTGGTTTTGCGTGAAATGCATCCAATTTCGCTCGCAATTTACGCAGGTCGGTTTCAGCTGATAAAGACAAGTTGGTTGCCCCGCTCTTAAGATCGGCGTATCGATAAACAAACCCAGCCAGTAATCACAAGTGATGATATTTCTCTGAAGATGGGCCCTTTAACAATGTTGAAATGAACAAGCATTTTTATTACCGAATGGTCGCAATTAAGCACGTACCGGTGAAATTGACAATCGTTAAACTCTGCCAAATCGAATGTTTGCTAGCTTTGTTCGCGCTCGGCTCGCTCTACATAATTTTCGGTGAATCATTTTAATCTTCGTGTTGGCGTAGATGATATTAGAATAAATGCAATCGACCTTATAAACAGTTGTTTGCTTGTCTGTCTGTCTGTCTGTCTCTATACCAGAAATCCGTCTAAATTATTATACGTTAATGCAAACGAGAGTCCTTTGTCTCCGGTATGTTCTAGTCAATACTATGACATCTTTTTTATAACTGTGGGTCTAATGTATAAACGCGATGACTCTCAAACATTACTTAATAATTTCATTAAATCTATAGACTTAATGCAGAAAACCTTTTATTTCGCATGTGTATATTTCTGTGATCAATTTCAATTCATCGAACATTATTATATAATATTTTGGAAAATGTGTGTTTTTCAATGCAAAAAAAAGTAACAATGTTTTAAGACAATTTACGAAGTAAGCTTATACTGCGATTTTAATTAAAACATTCATCGAACATTGTTATATAATATTTTAGAAAATGTGTGCTTTTCAATGTAAAAAAAAAAGTAACAATTTTTTAAGACACAATTTACGAAGTAAGCTTACAATGCGATTTCAATTAAACCATAATAATGAAATAAAACTAAACCCTTGTTAATAATGATTGTCATCCCTTAAGTCATTTATTTAACACAACTCGAGCTTCATTTATATAATGCTATCCGGTGATATGAAAGTTAGTTGGGTGGTTTAAATATATAGAGGATACTTAAATTGTTATGTTTAACGTACTTCTGGTATAATGTGTAATGTATATTTTCAGAATACCAATTCTTACCATTTTAGACTCCATTGCAAAACAATTTGAATCGATCCTTACTTATACAAATTAGTACACATGCACTAACAGATCAGATAGCATGGTTCGCAATGCGATAACAAGTAAACAACACTTAATTTATTTACGAAAGAGAAATAATCCGAAGAGCGTAACCGTATGTGCTCTCTCAGAAAAAAAACCACATGACATGCTATAGCGAATGCGTTATGGATGACAACCATTTTTAACAAGAGCATATCTTCATATTAAACTACATGTATATAGAACAGTCTGACCTCAATAAATGATTCATGGCAAACGGCAAACAGTACAAACGATTAGACCAAATGAATGGGTATAACTTGCTTTCAGAATTAGCAGAACAAATGATCTGTAACAGATGAGGATGAATACATAATCCGACATTTGTTCCCGACCTTTCTTGTATGTAATATTAACGACATGCATCAAATATTAATTAAGACCGCCCAACGTTTTCTTTAGACATCAATCCATGGATATCGCTCATCCTGTATGCATTTCTACAGAAAATAAAAAATTGAAGTATTCGTATGTCAACATATTGAACACGAATGAATAAATCTTCACAGATATCCACTAGACCGAAACCTGTATTGCATTCGTGAATATAATACCATGTCCGAAGATTAAATTCATAACTGAAACTAAATTATTTTTCGTTAAACCAAAAATGACTTTATTTAAAATGTACGTCAAACAGTAATATAGTTTTATTTACGGATATTTGATATATTATATTTGGAATTCGGTAATCAATTCAAGATTTTCAAAATATTAAAAATAAAACACGATAGACATTAGGAATCTTCTTCAACATGTCTTATGAAAGTGATCATAAATAAATCATTTCCGGTATGAAACATACATGCTGTAGATTTCACGTGCCAATCAAACACTTCACGATCTTCCCCCCAATCAACCATTACCGCTTATTAGTGCTGCATCATTTACATTTATAGGAAACGATATAATAGCTATTAGTCAAGGTCAACATTGACACGTCGTTAGAGGGTTTGAAGGCTTCACTTTGGTATTTCAATTTCATACGAAGGAAACACAGCATTATGATATGTTCGACCTTTTCGTATTTTACAAATTGCCTATAATTTTTCGTTGTAAATTATCTCTGCATTTTTATTATATTTCTTTCTGCTATACTATTTTCCTGGAGATGTCATAAGTTTGATATTGACATCCACGGCGACGGGGAGATATACTCGGTAATTTACCGGAATGCCATGTTGTTGTGAACTTGTCAGTTTAGATGATCGTAATTGGTTTAATTCAGAGAAAATTTCACCGAACCCAGTGTAATACCTAAATCACAACGGCAAAATGTCACACAGTTCGTCCGGTACATTTCACGTGAGGCGTTTTCATTATACAACGGTTGCAGTATAGATTTATGTTTGTATGTAACGGTTGCAAATAACATTGTCCAATATCGAGCTATTTAAAGTAAAACCAGGAAATGGCAACATGTTTGTCTCAACACACACACACACACACATGCACTCACGCACGCATTCTCTCTCTTTCCCTCACACACGCACGCACGCACGGACGCACACGGACGGACGCACACACACACACACACACACACACACACACACACACACACACACACACACACACCTAAAAGGGCTACTTTACCAATAATATTTTTCAAAATTTACTACACACACACTCTC
>JAUTBZ010146205.1:0-12210 GCA_032361785.1 Lepetodrilus galriftensis
AAGCGCAATTAGTCTCAGATCGAAATTCGTTTGTCCATTATCCAGGTCTATCAGCTGTGATATTATGCCTTTAATAATTTGTAAGACGTTAAAAATGTGTAGACTACCAAATACGTGATTTCCTGCCTTTTGCGGTCATATTTATCACCTATAACTGTTCGAAAGAGAACTATATTTTAAATAAAAATATTTATATTTTAAACTTTCATGCGTGGATATACAGAAATAGGAAAAATACGTGTAAAAACAAATAATACTACTACTAATAATACTAATAATAATGGCCATTTATACGGCGCCATATAAAGCCGTATCTTTAAGAGCAGATTTCAAACATGTCAGGGATGGGGAGTATGTGATGGCAGATGGGAGAGAATTCCACAGTATAGCTGCTGCGTAGCTAAAATACTTTAATTTCATCTTTGGAACTGTTACCGGTAGTAGGTGTTGGTTTTGAGATCGGAGAGTTCTGTGGGGTTCATAGACTGAAATTAGATCAGAGAGATATGGAGGGGCTAGTCCACGTTGGCATTGGAAGGTGATCACAGTGTTTTAAAGTCAATTCTAGCTTTAATTGGCAGCCAATGCAGGTTCTTCAGTACAAGGGTGATGTGGTCTCCTTTGGCTGTGAGCGAGATGATGCGTGCAGCTGTATTTTGCACCTTTTGCAGTTTATGAGCTTGTTCATCGCTCAGACCAATGAGTATGCTATCCCGTAGTGCAGTCTGGATAACACAAGAGTTCGTACAAGCGTATGGGCAGCACTGGATGTTATTTGATGGTGAACATTTCCGATGGCCCGTAGATGGAAATAGCATATTCTGCAAAGCTTATCAATGGACAAATCAGACTCGAGATATAATCCAAGATTTTTAACAGAGTTTGATATCTCAATTTGGGAAACTCCAATTGTCATCTGATTGCAAGTTGTATTTTACGCAGCTGGTGCCTACTCCCTATCAGCAGTACCTCGGTCTTTCGTCATTTAATTTAAGCATTTGTAATGTCATCCAGTCTTTGATTTCCTTAGTGCAATCTGTTGTCTTGGTAAGGGACTCTGCAAAATGCTATGGCTTGAAATGATCAACAAGATGGGTGTCCATATGAGTGGTGGTTGATGTGATGTTTGTCAGTTACGTCTGCTAACCGACTCATATATAGCACAAACAGGACAGGACCCAACACTGATCCTTGGGGGACCCCACACGTGAGATGTGATGTGTCAGAGAGCTGACCTTTCACCGATATGGATTGACTACCAAAGAAGTTTCTAAAGGCCCATAGCAATTCCTTTCGATCTATTATATTGTGGTTATCTTTTCACATTAAAAATAAACTCGACAAGGAAATTACGGTACGTGTACATAGATATTACCAACGTCTGCGCCTATCATGTGATCAATAGATGTACCTTGTCAGTTTATATGACATGAGAAATCCTGCAACTTCCGTTGCACTGTGTTGGGACTACGCTGCTTCTGAAGAACCAACGATGATTGATATATATATATATAGGTTAGCATCAAATGGTTAGAACATATACTGGTAACAACATTGCCCATAAATGTAGACTACATTAACCCCAGCAGAGAAGACAACCAAGACGACCACATCCGGGTATTTCGTTACAAGAGCAGCGGGCCAGACAGAACGTAATCACTACTGTAGAACCACTGCTGTTTGTATTACATTCATCTTTCTCTAATAGACCCTATTCATTTTTTAACCAAATACCCCCTGCCAGTGACAGTAATAAACACAGCGATGTCTGTGTTGTGTATTGATCATTACATGCAACATATAAACGACTTTTATTTATTCGGTTAACTCAAGAGGTATTGTTATATTCGAAGGTAAAATGACATTCGCACATTGCATTCTTTGAAATTGAAATCATATTAACAGGGAAATTGTGACTTATCTGTTTATCATAATATATTATTTTACCCTTTTTGAACCACACTGGGAAAGTTCTTTTCACTATTTTGAACTTTTTAGAGACTAGGCTTTCCATAATAAGCTTATTACGTGGACAATAGATCGCTCTTAATTACCAAGAAACCCCTACAGAGAATATGACGGTCAACAGAACAAGTACCATAATTATCTTGGTTCCGTGTCTACAAGATGCTGATGACAATATACTCCTGTGTTGAGCCTACCAGCGCTGTAGAAGACATCCGAAATCTATTTATGCATTAAGATGAAATGCTATGCTGCTGCTATTGTACTTGCTATTGGCGGAGCGCTGCTAGTATAATAAATGTCGTGCAAGTACCGGAGCTAGTGCTGGACTAATGATGATATAACGTTGTTAAGAAGAGAACTAGTAATAATGTTAATAGTGCATGTATAATGCGCTGGACTCCATGCGGAAAAACACTAGCTCGAAGCGCAGACAAAGACAGTCGCTAGGGATATAGACTTGTCCGAAGAGATGCGTCTTAAGAAGAGCTTTAAAAGTTAGTAGAAGGTAAGACTTCCTGGACTATGAATTATACTAACTGAAATATAATATATTATCAGCAAGGAATATTACCTTCAAAAAGCATTATTTGTATAGTTCTAAGTAAGCGTCATTCTTTGAAAATAGTAACATAGAAGAGAGAGAGAGAGAGAGAGAGAGAGAGAGAGAGAGAGAGAGAGAGAGAGAGAGAGAGAGAGAGAGAGAGAGAGAGAAACACCAATAGGGACCTATACAGTTTGCTGCTTATTTTGAATGTTTATATTGTATAATGGCCAACATTCTTTTACAACCATTTCATATTCATAAATTGATGCTATTATATATTATTAAATCTAGAATCAATTCCATGTATGTGTTTGAACTGTAGAATCAATCTCATAAAACCATACCCGAAACTGACGCGTGGACATCGCTCGTATCTCTAGCAGCAAAGAAACGTCAAAGTGGAGCGAAATGAGATATGATTTTAATTAGAGGAAACCATTAGAGAACAATCAATCATACCAATTTATACAGCGATTATCTTTACGCAAACCAATGGTAATCTAATTGGTAACTCAATGTTCTCTTGCCACCATATCAAGATTTTTCAAAGTATAAACCTGTACTTCTCCTTGCTAATACTACTTGTATCAGAATACCTTTACTGTGTAGTGGTCGTGTTGATTTAGCTGGGGTTTCGTCTATATATCTTTCTCCTCTGATCATGCGCATTAAACACAGTCTTATGGACAGCAGAGAAGGCTAGAGTAATCCCGATCTAGTCTGACTCACAGGTAACAGGGACATTATTTTATTATATTTAACATTGCACAGTGCATCTTTCTTATTTTAATCACCATCATCTTCACACCATTGGATTAGATAACTCATCTTTTATGGTTAGTTTAGTTTTTTTTCAAACACATATTTGTAGTTACAACCTATCTAACACACACTTGTGTCTGACATTTCAGAGATGTTCAAAGATGAAGATCTTCCAGGCAAGGTTCTTGCTTCTGACCTTATTGTCGTATGACCAGCTCTTCTCACCAGTGTTCTCCATCCGAGGGAATGCCTTGGAGAGGTTTGCCACTACCGATAACACAGATAAAGTCGCTTCTGATGCTTCTTCTACGACTACAACCACCATAACACCACCACCACCAATAACAACAACAACAACAACAACTAGAACAACAACAACAACAACAACAACAACCATGTCATCACCTGGCAAAGACGCATCGGAGAAGCCTTCACACGAGAACCCGTACACATTGCCTCCTGATTCTACTTCCGGGAACCCGCTTAGCAAGATTGCCGCCAGGAGTCCCACTGACGAATTAAATCTACCAGGTGTCGCTTCTAACCATTCCAGCATTGACCAAACCACCACAGCGACAACAGGTCAAACATGGCAGACAGGTTCGACAGGTGGATACCTAAACACTTCCGGTGATGCTCAGCCCCGTTTTGAAAATGAAACTTTGCTTCCGGATGGCATCGTAACCGACGGTGTTTTAAATAATCAAGGGACGGAGAAAATCTCTACCACAACGACTGGACATTTTCATTCTGATTCAAGTTATCGATCACATAGAAAACGATATTTCAATCTCGCAATCATACTTCTAACCCTGAGCCTCGTTAGCGTTGTCTGCAATACCTTCAACATCATCGTCCACTGCAAGAAGTCTCCAGCGTTGGCGTCACTCCTAGTCATGTTGTGCGCAACTGACATCGTACAGGGAATCAGCACCATAGCAATTCAAGTCTTAGATTTCTTCCTTGCCAAGAAATTCTCTGAAAATGTTGGATCTTTGGGAGTGGGGCTCAAGTTACGCGTGGCTCTTGGCCGAGGGTTGAATGCGTTTCTGGACAGATCCAGCCAGGTTCTCAGCGCTCTGATCTGTATGGACAGGTTCCTGGTACTGTCGAGCACTATTGGGCTGGAATCATGGATACAGGTACATTCCAAGGCTGCCATTGGTGCTACGTATACGTTTGTGTTTGTGCTCGTTGTTACTGATGGATACATTATGTATGTTCAGCTTTCTAATAAGGATGACAGCATTGAACCGTCGGGTCAGAGAACTAATGGTACATTGAAGGAGAAGTTGTCTGGTGTCGGCATTTTCGATGAAGAAATATATTTTACTACTGAAGCGCCCCAAGCAGGATCTCAAAGGACAGATGTAGTTTCAGAGGTATCCGAATCGTCGGCAGGACATGGAATGACAACTATATTTGAACACCACGGGGGAAATGCGGCAACAACCATGAATTCAATTACTAGTATTGGGGTCAACAATCGTTCTGAGCAACTTAATGGAGAAAGGCATTCTTGTAATAAGACTGTTCGGGGAAAGTCATCGTTTGGGTGCAGGAAACATGGTTCCGAGTCGACTACGTTTGATCCAACTGCCATCAAAGTGGACGATGACATGACTCGGACAAAAACCACCAGTACACTTATTGAGGAACCCTTCCAGACACCGGACCTAAGCCTGGCATATTCCAATTCCACGGACATCCCAATGGAAGGTACCACCTCATTGCGAGCCGAATCAAATGCTTCTTCTGCCCGATCCGATACTCACGAGACCATTCTCCAAACCGTGGACATCGCCATTAACGGAATAATGCTCATCATCTTTGTCGTCATGATCGTCTTCACCATTGCTACCGTCGTCCTTCTGAAGGGGAGGAACAGGGAGAGGGACAAACTCGGATGTGGAGGAAGAAGGAAGAGAAGGCAGAGTGTCATCATCGTCACTATGACGACAGTGTACGTCATCCTGGCCCTGCCTACGACTACGGTGACGGTGGTTAAAGATCTGAAGGTCTGGCCGGAGTTTGACATTGAAGGAGATTGGCGGGATCTCTTCGTCCTGGTAATAACGATAGGCACGATCTGCGATCAACTCAAGAATGCGTCCGATTTCTTTGTTTTTGTCTTCATGAGTCGCAGTTTTAGGATGAGTCTCAAAGTGTCCCTTTGTCGTGGTGAATGCAAAAGTGAAGATATATATTCGGTATCACGGCCCTGAGATAACAAACTAAGGTACTGGTACTAGTACTCGAGAATGAGGTTATTCCATTCAAAGTGAGCGAGTGAGTGATTATGGAGTTTGATGGTCATATTTCACAGGATGACCATGTATATACATGTGTTTGAAAATAAAATAGCAAGAACATTATTTGAGAGCTGATGGCGCGACTGACCAATCAGACTGTAGGCCGTACTGAGAATGTATAGACAATTGCTCTTTAAAGGCATACTAACTCACAGCTATGTATGGTCATTTTTTAGTAGGTCTTAGCCACAACTGCAAAGTCCATTCACTTGACATACGTAAAATCATGTGTATACTTCCAAAAACATTTCCACCGCTCTATGGTAGATAAAAAAACCACTGCAACTGTGATAGTATTTTATTTATGTTTTATCTCGCGATTTTTAAAGGCATATTATCACACTATGGTTGTGTTGGACTAGTTCTTAGCTACAACTGCAAAATACATTCACTTGACATACATAAAATCATGTTTGTACCTCCAAAAACCTTCCACCGTTGTTTGGTAGACCTAGGGGTGACTATCGAGGCCAATTCTACTATTGCAATAGTATTTATAAGTCTTTTGAAGATGGCTAATTATTTGTAATATAGTGGCTAATGTACATATAACTGGTATTTAGTGAACAAAATGCAAGACAGTAGTGCGTTGTTATCATTTGATTTAATCCTAAAATCAAAATCTTGTTAAACAAACATTTCTCTGTAGTCCATTTTCATTAAACTCTGCTCGAGGGTTTTCAACTAATTGGGTCTTAGTGTTTAAACATAGTACACTATTGAAACTATCTATAATTGATGGTACTATCGATAGAATTAATCAATAGTTCAAATTATCGATAGTTCGATTCATCGTTACACTCATAGTAGACACATAGCTAGTGCAACCCCCTTAACTGGTAGTCTACTGATAGACAACTTGAATATGGTCGTATTGTTATTTGCTTCATTATGTCAATGCAAGGGGACATAACTCAGTGGTACGATTAAACATATAATACGCACAGGCAACGTTTTCTAGCAATTCCTTCATAGTTCAGTTGATGCATCAAAGACAAGATAAATAGCGGAACATTCCCTATATTTATATACATGTATATTATACAACATTAATATTTTGATAACTATTGAGTATTGGAGACTAAGTACATCAGTAAATACCAACTTTGGGGTAGATAAATCAAGCGTAATTAGTCTCAGATTGAAATTCGTTTGTCCATTGTACAGGCCTATCAACTGTGATACTATGCCTTTAATATTGTACTTGCAAGGTTTAAAAAAAAATATGAACAGACCGATCATAAATTTAGAAGAAAACAACTTATTTATCTGCAACATATGTTTAATTTTGGAATTTTATGATCGAATTTGTCAACATTTTTAATTAAAGTACATGTAGTAGGCTTATTCATTTGTCCCAATTTAACATAATTAACAAATATTCAGTGGTAATATTAATACAATGTGTGTATTAACTGTACGACAGCTAAATGGAGTTTATGGTGAAATAGGAGAACATTAAAGACACCACAGATATACTGGTCACAGTGGTGTATGCATTGATGTAAATTGATATGTGTTCTGTAACCTTTAAGACAAAGATACAATACAATAGAACAAAAACAAATAAAAAAACAACAACATAGATTTGTAAGTATTGTTTTTATTGGGAATTTCAAGGTATCCTCTACATACGAGCATCTACTAGGGTTTTAACTTACATATTGTAAAATTAGCCATCCGATGCACAATGTAGTTTAGGCGCATGCAGTATAGTCTATGATTTTTGTATACACACACACACAAATAACAAAATATTATCAAATGTCATAGAAACAGAAAATGATCTAAGCAGCCTAAAGCACATGTCTACTCTAGTTCAGCTATAGTTTGGCATGAAATGCACCGACACCCCTATTTCGTAGATTATCTCAGTTCTTCATGGATTGAAAAGCAAAAAAAGTTCAATTTCTTATTCTGTCTGCCCTAACCAACATTTTGCACCATTAATAAAAATTATGTTTTATGAGCACTAAATATTTGGAGTAAGTATTATTTTATACAGATGGACAATGTCCAAAAGAAGGAACAGACAAATAGGCTCAATTTGCACGTGAGGGTATGTGGAGAAGAGCTGATGTGGAAATTTAGCCTGTTTACCTATTCTTTCTTTCGAAGGTCGCCCATCTGCAAAACATAATACGTACAGTACTGAAAATATTTGGTGATTTGGTTATATAAACATAATTTTTATTAACGGTGCAAATGTTTCATTAAAAAATGTTTTGGTTAGGACAGACAAAATAAGAAATTGAAATTTTTTGTTCTTCAATCCACAAAGTAGTAACCGAGATAATCTACGAAATAGGGTTGTCAATGCATTGCATGCCAAACTATAGCTAAAGTCAAGGTAATGTCCCCCTTCACTATCAGGTATGGCCAGAATGGAATATTCACTAGTAACGGGGGCCAATACTGCTACGTTTAGCTAGCTGAACCAATGCAATGGATTTACTAATGCTGGTCCCATGACGCATAACATAATACATTTGTATAGATGTCGATGTCACGATTAGCTAACCGACTCTCAAGGTCACGAAAGCAGTTTGACCATTGACGTAAAAAATAATAATGGCATTTTTGAGGCACCATACAAACATTATAAATATTCATGACCATAATAGATATTGAAATACAGTGGATGGATGTGATATATATATGTCACTATTTACACGGTTTTCATTAACACATGCAAAATCCCATCAACGTGGCAATTATGCCCCCAATATAGCATATTATAGAGACTAAAATTTAAAATTTAAAGAAAACTATTCACACATTCAAAATTCATTCAGAAAAATACTTTTCAGAGACATGACAAATACATAAATAATTTTTGTAATCATACTTACCTGAGTGGCAGTTGAATATTTATTGTACATCATATCTATTGGTCCAAGTGTAAATAACGTAAAAATTACTGTATTACTACCTAGTTCACAGGGTTCATTTGTCTTGGTCATGGGCACTTCGAGTTGAATCCTACATGCCAAATGTTTTTGAAAATAAAATAGCAAGAACATTATTCAAGAGCATGACTGACCAATGAGACTGTAGTACGGTATATAGCACACCATTGGCAGACGTTACAACTCCTCTAAAATCAGGGTTTGTGTCGATTGTGTTCGTGGTGTTTGATTTGAATTTCCCACACTCGACTCCAAAACAAATACTGCCATTGTCAGATCCTATCAACATTTTGATATTTTTTCTCATAAATTTTAAATGACCAGCTAGTAGTGATAAACACATTATCATGATAAAACCAACCCTAACAAGGTTCATAACTTCATATATCAATAGCATAATATGTCTTGACATTACTTCTAATAACAACAATTAGGTTTTATTTAACAAAAACATAAACTTCTCATCTCCATGTAATAGTGCATACATTTAGTTGGCTCCCTGGACAGGATTTGAACCCAGGGGCCTTTAAATTAGTTTAGTTTAGTTTAGCTACAGATAGCAATATAATCCTTTGTCATGAAGTTGGTGTTTCATATTTGGCAACAATAGAAAATACAACACAGGCCTGCGTGTTACGAAAGGGGTGTATATTTACGTCGGGCGTAAAGCACGGAGCACATGCACAGATTTACATGTACTCCGTGCTTTACGTCCTGATATATGTCCAGCGTAAATTTACATCCCTTTCATGAAAAGCGGTTCATACAAAATGAACGCAAAAAATATTCCAGTAATCCTTATATAAATAACATAATAAATTTGAGGGGAATTCTTTGATTCAATAGTCTGACGTAATGCATCAATGATTTTAGTCGATATTTTGATATTTTGCGGAGGTCAAGTATAGATGACGTCATATATAACGTGACGTCACAATGCCACCTAAGAAAAGTTCATTCATCGAAGTATGAACGCAATGTTTTGGGGTCACATGGACCAATCAGATTGCCTGATTCACTGTCATAGTGAAATTCACATGAATCATGAAAACCAATTTTAATGCAATACATACAAATTATGGCATACAAATATAATCACAATTTATACAGTTGCATGTGTAATGGATGTGAAGAAAAACCAGGCCCCGAGATTACGAAACTTTTTGAGTATGATATCATGCTCAAGCTCAAATTCTATATGGGGATTTGTGAACAAAACTTTGAGTTAAGCATGAAATCATACTCAGAAAAGTATCATAATCTCGAGGCCATGGGTGAATTCAAAAACAGTAAACAGTCGAGAAATCTTGCAAACTCACAGAGCTGATCATGCCTCGAGGTAAACAAAACATGTTCAATATCGGCAACATATTTGCCGCAAACACCACAAGGGATTCTCGACTGTTCGCAGCCATTGAATGCACCCTGGATCTTAACACATTAAATACACAGCATGGATTTAAATACAGTTGTTTAAAAGCTATCTCAGAGCGGGCATGTGATGCTGAGAACGACACATGCATAGTAGCACTGATAATGGGTTTTGCTGCGATTCCTGACACTGGACGGAGGAACGGTTACATCTGCCACCCGTACCGTTTGACCATTCTGTTGAACGCGTCTCTGGCTTCTGTTTCCGTGTACGCAGCATTTGGACGGCCCGGGTCAAGTCCAGCAGCGGGGTCGGACATTATCTCCGCTCTCACGGAAATCATGATGCTCTGTATGTGTCAACAAAATATGTATTTATATGAATGAATTATTGTTTTACATTGCAGCAGGAATATTTCACTCATAGGTGACGACGTATTTATAAGAAAGATAGTTCTAAAGGTCAGGTGTAGTAATCTCAGCTATTTACGGACATAATTTCTGATGATGCTGAGACCAGTATACTCTGAATATGTGCAGGCAAGGCCACATGTAATTGTAAGCTCAGCAGAAAACAAGCCCAGGATATAGTGGCTGCAATCCTTAAGACACGTCCAATGCAAATAGATTGACCCCTGGATAAACAAATCATCTGAAAATTGCCATGCCTATGTGTGTGCATAGACGAACACTATTTCCAATGGAAACATTGATATACTGTAAATAATGAAATTAACGCGAGCATAATATTAATGCGAAAGATGCGACCGCCATATTGTCGCATTTAATTGCTGCGCGTTAAAGGTAAGACTGATGAACAAACATGCATGGACAACATGGCCATTCGCATTTTATTGGTGTCGCATTTACGACTAAAATCTAGAGGTCACATTAATTTAGTGACGCATTAATTTTGTGATTTACAGTACTCTGATATGTGTACTATTATTATCATTTCATATTACTATTACTAGGTATTATTTAATGCAAAGAAAGTACTATTTACTGTTTGGTAACGGATGTGTTACAAGTTTGATCAGAAGATCACAGCATACAATTAGATATTTTATGTACGCTTCAAATACTGAAAATGACTGCACATAGATCTACTAGTATACATAACAAAGTCAATAAGCCATTGATCAATGGTGATACATATTTATCCATGTCCTGGAGTGAATATCATCACGTAAAGAACACATGCTGAGGCCTGGGACCTATATGTAAATAAACTATTATTATTATCATTATGCTCGAACGAACCATGATAGATCAAGCCCCGCGATTACGAAACGTTTCTGAGTACGATTTCATACTCAACTCAGAAGTTTGTTCATAAAACGTCATAGCCTGAGTGCGTTTTTGTGCTCAGATTATGACGTCACATGACGTTTTATGAACAACATTCTGAGTTGAGTATTAAATCGTACTCGGAAAGTTTCGTAATCTCGGCCCCAAATCTCAGTCAATAAACAAACCTCGATATCATTCGTTGCTCTCCATCCGGTTTTCGTCAACAATTCCATACAGATGCTTCCTCCTATTGTCACATGACCTGTTGCAGACAGCATTGATTGGTTAGATATGAATTTGAGTTTTATAGGCATTTTCAAGATTATTTGGCACCTATCACGGCTTGTCAGTTGTCAGTTTAGGGCAGGAGGAAACCCACAACACGTGCTAAGGGTGGTACTCGTGAATCAATCAAATATGGTCACTGCAGTGCAGAAAGCACATCCTAACATTTATTTCATTTTTTGTTGTTGTTGTGTGGGCATAGAGTTACTTTCAAGAATTTTTCACTTATATCACGACTTGTCAGTTTAGGGCAGGAGGAAACCTGAACATCCATAGTGCTGAATGTTGCAGTAAACCTGCGAGCACTGGCTGGTACTGACAGACCAAGGATGATAACTGTATTGCCAAGGTACAGACACTGCATCCTATCATGATCGCATCAGAAAAGCATGACTAAATGGTGTTTTCTGAGTACCAGAGTACTCAGAACATTGCCCTACCGTGAGTGGAACGTCCACAATGTATGCGAAAGCCTAGCCCTGCAATTACGAAAGTTTTCTGAGAACGTTTTTATGCTCAACTCACATGCTATGCTCAAAAACATGACATTTTATGAACAAAATACTGAGTTAAGTATGAAATCGTACTCAGAAAAGTTTTGTAATCCTGGGCTCTGGATGACAATGTGTATGGTGCTGTAGAACTATGGAATGAATGAATGGAATATTGCTTTACGACAACATAAAACTATGGAACTTACCTGTGAGGAATTTGAATCGAGGCGTCACAAGTCTGACAAACGGAGGGCTGTATGGATAGTCATGAG
>JAUTBZ010146216.1:0-12210 GCA_032361785.1 Lepetodrilus galriftensis
GCCAAAAATCACTATGAGCCTTATTCCCCTCAGGTGGTACCAATATCCAAAATATTGGGGGCTGGCTCATGGCCTATTAGTGTATCAACGGAAGTTTATCAATTTACCGTAATACTTAGTTCACCATTAAAATGGAAAGATCATCTTTGCATGCAATATTACATAATTATTATTTTAAATAACATATTTCTAATGAGGGGGGAAATATAAAAAATAAATTGACCCCCAAAAAGAAATATGAAACCGTATAACTAACAGTAGGCTAACTATATAGGGTTATATAGACCAACCTGCAGTTTTGTTTGTACTATTTTATTGTGAAAATGGATAATGAACCACTGAGTGAGAGGGAAATAATTAATTTAATGGTGTTATATAACAATGATAATAACTTTTAATGTGCTTATAATATATTGCGTCAAATCCATACTGGAAAGCATGCTCATAGCGTTACCTTATTACCTGAACCTCGCATTTAACAAATATGATAAAATATGCATTGTGTTGGCATCCATAATTGACACACAGACTCTTGCTCTTGGTACCAGTAGCGTATGTTGAGTCTCTTAAAGTGTATTTAAGAGGATATGTTCTCTCATTACATATTATATTCCATACTATATTTTGAAGTGACATAAAATATCGCTTTACGCGTTCGTTTATTTTATCTTGCGTGTCTTGCTGAGATATATATATATATATATATATACATGTATATAATAAACAAATTAGACATATTACAAATAAAACTATGAATACCATCGAGATAGGATTAATTATGTCAGCTATTTTGGTTAAGACTCGATAAATATACTCGATATATATGTTAAATTCCATTTTGAAGCGACATAAAATAATACTTTACTGTACGAATCAGAGTGACATATAATCTGTAATTTTCAATTTTCTTTTTGAATTGGGATTTAGAGCCGTTTTCAATATTCTTTCACTTATATACATTCAAATAATTGCTGTTCAAGCAAATAAATGCTGTTCAAGTTCCATGTAAAAGTAAAAGAACCATCATAAAGTACATGAATCCGCTACAATGCGCAGTCACATAAGATATATATAATGCGTTCATTGCATGTAAACAACAACAAAACAATATTATCAGTAATAATCTAATAATTGTTATGTGCGTGTTTAATTTGCGCCAAATCCATCCTCAAAAGACTGTTAATAGCGCTACATTATTAGTAAAGTTTAAAGTTTAAGTAAATATTTTATTCACAATATAAAAGGACTGTGCACAAGGCTTATTTATGCCAACTTATAATTATTGTTATTAGGAAAAAACCTGCTTCCGGGATCAATCAGTGGATCAATGTGCATTCATTTCACTTCTCAACTCCCTGAGGATTGTACAAACCAATCTACCATTGTACGGCGTTAGAATGTGAACATTTACCGTGAATTACATCTCATTCAACGGCCGGGGTAGGTACACTGGGAGCAGATACGAGTGATCCTACAGTTCTCAGTACACGATAGCTGCAGAACTCTGCCCCGTTTACTATTTTGATATCTATTCTGGCACCCTATATGTAGCTATAAGATGCTCCGTTTACTATTTTGCTATCGGGACATCTTATAGCTACAGTTAACCCTATATGGTGCAGCTAAGTACACGATAGCATACATCATCGAGGTTCGAACCCTGGATCTCCGAGTTACGAGGCAGACTCGCTTACCTCCAGGACATTTTGACTATTCCACACAAAATAAACATGCGGCTAACTAATTACAATGTGACTTTAATCTTTTGAATATACATATAGACCTACCAATATTTTAACCGTTCTTGAATATTGCAGTTACATGTATTTATAAACCGCATAGAGTAGCCAATACCCACGTTCTTAGACGGCCTTCTGCTTATAAATGCGTTTTGTTTAAAACAAAATAGTTAAATATCTAACATTATCAATGTACATGTTGAACAATCTCATTATCAATTTTGTTTGTTAAAATTAGACATTTAAAATATGTGAATAGACTAATACAAATAGATTATCGTATGCCTAATACATGTTATTTTAAATTTAAAAAAATAAAAACACACCAGACAATGCAGTCATATCCTATATAAATTGCTGTTAGTATAATTATTCTTGTGCACGCTCACCGCCACTTATTTCCCTTCTATTCATTGCCAATCCAGCTTAAGAAAATGTTGGCATGTGTGTCCTATATTTGACAGTTCTATATTTATACTAAAACCCGTACTATTATGCACTGGAACTGAGTTAGCAGTGGTTAGCAGAATGCTGCACGTCAGACGATCGTCTCCCTTTGTACCGATTCCAAGCAGGTGGCGCAGTTCATATATACGGTGTTGGACCACTTCATCGTCCATATAAAACATTAAAAAATACACCAAATATCCCAACAATAAATAATGTAAATAAGATAAACTATAGGATTTCATCAAACTATAGCATGGAATAATAAAACTTGCATGTTGTTCAAAGTATCTTGATCTTAAGACTTCGAATAGAACGAATAACAAACATTTACTGTGGATACTTTTATATATGGGTAACTAATTTGGGTCTGCAATGTCCAAGCTGATCAAGGAAGATCGATTTGGGGGCCCTAACGCCTAAGTTACCTGGCTCAGAGCCAGGGGTAGTCTACCTTATTGAACTGTTACCCAGTATATTGAAATGCAATGTATACATAGAAGGATTAAGCCCAACAGAGGATTACATGTCTTCCTTATGCTTCAAAATCGGAGCAAATGTGATATTCCAGATTGATTCAGATTTTGGGGGTTGAGAATCGCTCGAAAAGAGCCGTTGGCGTTGGTTGCAAATACTCTTTAGATTTTGAAAGGTAGGTCTGCGTACTAAGAGGAATAAGTATGTGGAAGGAATGACAATACAGGGGTGTCGTGCCTGTCATTCACACCGTTAGACTTTGACGTCGTCGTCCATTGGCACAGTGAGTGAGCAGACGAAAACATGGCGTCTCGTCCTGATATTCCCGAGCCGAGCTTCTTGGCGCTGATCGAGGCCGTTTTGAGTCTGGCAGCTCCGCCCCTGCCACGACCCCACATGCACGGACCCCCTCTACGACCAGGGGGACACTCGGAAGACATCTTCACCGACCTCACCGAGGAGGAAAAGGAAGAGTTTGAATGTTCAATATGGTAAGTAAACAACAGCTGTGGACAACGATAATTACTTGATCAGCTGTTCAAAAATCTCTTGTTTACTTGTTGGTTTCCCAATCCAATTATTAGAAACAAAACATTTTGGATAGTTGGATGGGCTGCAGGAAATTTATATTTGAGATTGCGATATGATTTCATTTAAAAAAGAATTTAGGGGGTGTGGCACGTAATAGGTGAAAGATTCTCGCTGTGACGTAAAACAATCACTCAATCACTAGGGGACATCAAACTATTTGCCCTGTAGGTAAAGGGCTTGATAATGTGGGATATTTCACTTGTTCGCCTGTGGATAAATACCTGTCCCGGGTATGTGGACTGTCTTTACAGTCTAGCCCTGCTGTAAGCTCAAGAGAGCAGAGAGTAGGCTAATTAATAGGAGCGGAGCAGTGCTCATATAAACCAGGCTGTCTTTTGCACCGATCCTTTGGAATTACTGTAATATAGTAAAGCAGCAACATGATCTACAGGTATATTAAAGTACTTTTTAAAATAAAAAATTATTTCGTGGGAAATTAAATTAAACAATTTAATTTTTCTGGTTTCAGTTACCAGATCATGAAGGAAGCCATGCAGTGTATCAACAAGCACAAGTATTGCTTCAACTGCATCTCCACGTGGTCTTCCAGTGGCGTCCACCTCAACCGCACACGCTGTCCAGTGTGTCGAACCAGCGGCTACTACACGCACGACCATGAACTGGACGAAAAAATCAACAAGAAGGAAGTGAAGTGCACAATGAAGGGTTGCAAATGGATGGGGGCATTGTTGTACCTCGGCAGCCACAAGCACACAAACTATGAGGCCAGCTCGTCATCAGGTTTCTCAAAATTGTACGGCAGCAAAGACGAGACGGATCGAGACTTGCCGCTGCTTAGACGACGAAACGCGATCCGACAGCCGCCAGCAATCACCAGAACTGGGCTAGATCCTGCCAGACATCTCCATTTCAGTGGAGCCATGGGTGGCGGGGCCAGATACAGAAGCTTGAACAATCTCAGCGACAGCAACAACAACACCATCAGCGTCAGCGTCGGTGGCAGAGAGGGTGTCATCATGAGTCGAGACAATCCCGAGAACATCGCTCACACTCCACGACCTCCGTCCACTCCGCGGCCCACGGGTCAGCCCGGCCGTAGAGTCCCCACGCTTCCGATGATGCTCAACCGGCCGGAATCCCGGATCGTGGCGGCTGCACCGACTCCGGATCAGCCGACGGAACCGACTCCGGGGCGAGTGGCGACACGCGCACGAGTCAGCAACACCCTGACGCAGATCCGCGACCGCCTCCATGATAGTCGGTCGCGCATCGACACACTGATGACGTCGTTCGGGCTGGAGCTGGACCAGAGACAGCAGGAAGTGATCGACATGAACGCCGAGCGCGAGCGCCACCGGCAGGCGCAGCTGGAGGAGGTGCAGAACCTCAGCCGTCGCCTCGGACAGGTCGCCACGGAACTGAGACAACTTCTGAACCAGAGAGCTTCATTTAGGAATGAGCTCAACAACTTGTCTGATGATTAAGCTGATGATTAAACAGCTGAGTGTGATATTCCCCGGCTGTCTAATTGTGAAGGAGCTCTGGATATTCCGAGGTTATGAAACATTTTTGAGTGTCAGGTTTTCTTGATTCAACTATGTGCACGTAATGCAAAAAAAAACATGTAGCAAAATTGAATTATTATTTTGTATCGCCAAAATGGGCTTTCATTGTTTGGGGGTTTATTTGAATTCATTCCAATGAAGGTAGTAGTTTAGTATTAGTTTAAAACCATACTGTAGTATTTATGCTTTTTATAAGTTTGTATGTGTGCTATTTATTGTACTGTATATTGTATGCTCGTGACATGGCGCACCATGTTACCCCAAGAATTGGCAGTGGGACAAAGTGATAGGGTATGTTATTATGCGTATGGGTAATGGAAGTTGGACTCGTGATTTCCAGGTAGATATAAAGATGGTATTCTCACAATTACTAATATTAGTAATAATTTGCCCTTCTTCATAATAATTTGACTCTGCTAAAATTACTGAACAAAAGTATAGACTTCACCATTAGTAATACTAATAGTATTCTCAATTTATCACTGCTAACTGATTCGTTTGGATACAGACATTAATTTTGTACACGTTCCATGATTTCAACCTACATTTATTGACTAAAATTTAGCAGGATTAGATTAAAGTGAAAGCAGTTATCATAATCCTATCCATATTTACAATTTATAATAATACGGTTGGTTTTGTTTCCTTTCGGAGAGAGGGTACAGTAATAGTGTACATATAACTAAGTTCGTGGCATGTTAGTTTGTTTATTTATGCCTCGCTGTAGCGGAATGCTGAAATTCATGACAAAAACTTGTTGAGTACTGGTCACATTTATGGCTACCCTTACAAGACTGCAGATGGTTCTACTTTGGTTCAGTGTAATCGGTGGTTGGTACGGCACAGCACTATTGTGACATACCACAAAGCTGGCACGAGTTCGAATTCTGTCCGGGAGGTCTAGGCAGCTTCTCTGTTGCATACTCCTCAGGGAGTTAAGAAGTAAAATTATGAGAACCCTTTCAAATGTGGATTTGGGGTAATATAAATAAACGTGCACATTATTACTCTTTTCACCGAAGATGGTTTAACAATATATTGGGGTGCATTCTGAGTATGTAGTTGTCATCTTTGTTGTAATTTAGTATATTTACATTACAAAACACCTGCAACTCGCTTAAATATATTTGATAGATATTATTAATCCTGAATTTAAAAAACCTGGAACTTGGTGGAAGTAACTGTAATAAACTGTGATCATAGTTTGTTGACAATCAAAACCTCTGAACTATTTATATATATATACTGTATATGGATATACCAATGCATAGATAATTCAAATGAGAAGGTGGTGATATGCACTTAGTTTTGGAAAATATGTTTAAACCATGCTCAAAACTTAATGATTTACAGAATACTGTGTGCTAGACTGTAACTTAGAATTATTATTAGTCTAGGGTTAACATAAATTATTTGAATATTGTCAGGTTATAATTACCTCTCTTTACATTAAATGTTTTTCGCAAGTCTCCTGTTTGAAATAACGCAACTCTAGTAGTCTACAGTAACTCCAATTTTAGCCATAGACCACACTTGGCATACGTTTCAAGAAACTGGCGTACTGTGGCCCTGGCTTAACCCTCTCAATGCTGGAGGCAACTGGAGATGCCCTAACGGAGCAGTTCCTCTATCTAATCCAGCAGGGAGAGGGTTAATCAGTCTGTGTGCCATTACTATAACAGGAAATGACGTATACCTTGGCTTACACTAGGATTACAGGTAGACTTGCCTTATTTGTTTTCAGCCATGTCTTAATAACATTTTGATTGATATGCAAGTTTATTTCTTTGTCACTAATGTCCGTCATATCTTTCCCTGCACTGTCCATGTAGACTCTATACTATCTTATAGTAGTTCAATTGACCAGTGTGCCCATGTCCGTATATGATCTATGTTGAATATTTGTATTAAGACGATTTGATAGTCGCCTCGTGCCAAACCTATTTGCATGCATGCTACGTTAGTTGGGAAAGTTGTATAAATGTTTGATAAGAATCTATTCCCACGGATTGTCTTACTATTGATTAAACCATTATGTGATTAACGTTGGCGGTTGCTTAGCAACATCTGATAAATATACATCCTTTGATAAAATTTGCCCTTTCCCACTTTCCACAATAAATAAGGTATTTCTTTAGTACTACAGTATTTATCAAATTTGATGTACGGTAGGTTAATTAATAATATTATCGTGATGATGCGGAACTTCATAAGATTTTATTAATTTTGCGATGAAGTGTCCTATGGGATTTCTAAAAATGAGCTAATCAGTAATCGGTTGTCATGGTTACTACTGCATTATTATCTGATCATATATTTTTTTAACGTCGACCTTTTGTTGTTGATGGTTGACGCCAAGGCAATATTTTCTTTTGCCATGTCGTGGACAAAACCACCTGAAACTAGTTATCTACCTTGCTGTGATTAAGACAACCCCGGATTTCTCTTGATTTTATCGGACCAGTATTAAAAACATCTGTCAGACTCTAGTCGTTGGTTGAGGGAATTGATGCTTCAAATGGTAATGGGAATTTTATGACGGGTTGGTCATGAAACTGTTCATAGCATGTAGTGTGTCTGGAAGAGATTGATGCTGAAGATGAATCAATCCTTTTAATTAATTCTTAATAATTCCCTAAATAAATTCCTCAAAATAAATATTCCTCCAATAATTCTCCAAAATAATTCACCTAATAATTTCCAAATAATTCTCAAATTAATTCTCTAAAGTAATTCCCCAAATCTGTTTGAATATTTAATTCTGACAAGTCCAAAATGATTCAAGTGTTGTAATATTGAATGTTAACCAAATATATGAACATGGCATAGGGAGAATATGTTTATGCTGATCTCAGTTTGAAGGAAGGTTCAATCTGCACCATCATTGTCCCACCATTATCATGAATATACCTTGCTAAATTCTGCGGTGGCTGAATATAGTTTAGTAACTTGCAGTTGGTGTACCACATTAGACCAGCCTTGTGCAGCTAAATAACCTAGTATAGGCTATAGCAATGTCATACACTCATTGAATGCCAATGTGAAGAGTTTGCATCAAACTTGAAAGACGATGGTTCAGATTTATTTTTGGTGTGATTTAGAATGGAGACTAGTGGAGAGTATTTGAGGTGCTATATATATATATATCTGTATTATAGATGTGTGGTGGAGTTATTTCCCTTGAAGCATCCACATGCGCACCAAATACGTCTCCCATTCTTCCGAGCTGTGTTTCACGAAAGGTTTATACCAGTAGTCTTATACTGTGTGCTTATACAGTGTTATTTTGAGAATTATGTCTGGCCTGTGTTATAGTAAAATCAATGCATATGCTATTATTTCGACCTGGGTATTGTTTCTAAAAGCTCTCATATCTACTACGAGACCATAAGGACTCTTGTAGCAATCTCGAATACATGGGGAATCGTGCACTTATGAGAGCGCTACGGTATCATTGTGGATATGAGAGCTTCGAGAAACGATGCCCTGGACTTCAGTACAACCCTATAACCGTCTCCACGCTGGAGGAAACCGGATATGCCCTAAAGAGTAGAGTCTGTGCTTAATCCAGCAGGGAGAGGGTTAATGAACACTGGCAGTATTCATTGTGTGTTTCACGAAAAGGGTTGCATCAATAGTCTGGGAATAAATTGAGCTTTACGTAATTTCCTGCTACGGTAAATGTAAGACACGGGCACTGATTTAGGCCAGGACTTCTGTACAACCCTTTCATGAATACAGGCCAGTATTTGGTGGGCGTTTTCATGAAAGCGTCTTGGCTCGAGGTTTAAGTCATCTCATGCTATGGTAACATTTAAATTACTAAAAGCGTGACACACTGACTGATTTGGACCAGGACTACAGTACGATCGTTTCGTGTAGACGTGGTAGACCAGGCCTGGGCTTTCGCTGTAGTCGTAACTCCAACCTTGGCCATAGACTACACTACACCATAGACTACACCATTGCCAAGTCTAGAGTTACGTTGTAACCGCGGAGTTGCGCTGTTTCGTACAGAAGAGCCCCCACTGAGTATGGTTTCTGGAAGCTCTCGTATCCACTATCAGACCATGCCGCTTTCTTAAGTTCCCAGTCGACATGTATTTTGAGATTGCTACAAGAGTGTTTATGGTCTCATAGCAGATATGAGAGTGAAACGGTACCCTGGTACTTTTTGTAAGTTTTAGATGCATTTTTTGTTTGTTTTTAGAGATATATACTTGTATTAAAATGCTGTACATACATGACTGCAGGTGTGATAGTATTCATCAACATATTGATACTGTGTTTAACCCTCACCATGCTGAGGGCAACCAGAATGAGCAGTGGCTGTGCCTAATCTACCAAGGAGAGGGTTAACCGCCTCCGTTATCTGACCATAGCACTCTCGTAACGATCTCGTATCCATGGTGATATAATAGGGCGCTTACGAGAGTGCTAAAGTCGATTGGAGGATATGTGAGCTCGTGAAACTTATATCTTGCTCTTTAGGGCATATCTCGTTGTCTCCAGCATAGAGAGGGTTAAATATCTATACAAAAAAGTGCACACACACATGTGATAGAAATGTGCTTGCACTGTCATATTACCATGATAACTATTATCATTAGTGTTGATTACCTGTAATCTCTCTAGTGTGAGAGTATTGGCCAAAACTATTTCATTTCTAGTTTTCTTATACTAGTATTGTAATATATTATATGCAAGTTTTAAGCATTTTGGATATCAATACACAAGTAGTCGTTTATACAAAATGAAAGTTGTCAGTACTCAGGAAAATATTACATGTACATGGATATTATTTATTTTCTGATTGCCAACAGTTTGTATATATAATTCCTCATGCCAATATGTAGATATTATGGACTGGTCATTTCTTACAGGGTGTGCTTGGGCAATATGGAGGTAGGGGAGGTATGGGTGAGGTTGAGGGAATGTAGAAGGAATACATTTCTTAGAAGTGAATAGGATAGGTTTTGGAGAGAGAGAAAAAGATAGTGGAGGCAGAGAGAGAGAGAGAGCCATGATGGAAAACAAATAAAGTAATGACAATTGCAGGGACGAGTCACGGTACAATTTGGCAGCTGGAGAATTATACACTATATTTTGATTTACCTATTATGAAATATTCATTCAGTGTTTAAATTAGAGGGGTCCTGGGGGTAATTTGAATATCCGCAATGTTAAAGGTACTAGTATTTATGGGACGACCCTGAAAAATACAGATTTCACCATCAATAGCATTGGGCCCATGGAGAAGAACGCCCCTTTTTTCCCTTAATTTATAACACTTTAATATTTGGCAATATTTCATAACTATGATAAACTATGGTATTACAGGATTGGTAGGACTGTAGTCCAGCCTAGCTTGGAGTTCCAACCTTCCCTAGGAGAGAGGAATTTGTAGGGTAATGACCGATGTTAACTTAATGACAACTACACCCCTGTAATAAATGACCAGTCACTTGCAGTATTAGTATTGGTATGTATGGGGGTATTTGTGTTTGACCTGCTCAGTCTGTATACAATAGTATTTTTGTGCTCAACTGGTGGTCTGATCATTGCCGCTTTTCACATAGTTCCTCGTTGTTCTTATCGTCTGTGCATTGCAACTGTTACAATATAGGATTATTGCAGTAACAATACTAGCATCTTCAGAGAGGTATTATATAATCTGTCTCATAAAAATAATGTGGATAGCTCATTGGACTGTGAACATGAGTATCGTTTCTTGACCATAGCGCTCTTGTAAGTGGCTGATGGCTGTGTCAGGCCACACTGAGATTCCTTCTAGAAAGGATACCCTGAATGCAACACGAAGAGAGCTTCGAGAAACGATACCCAGAGATTGCATGAAACCTTGTAGTTGTTGCAGGTTTTCTTCCCACCATAAACAGCAACTGGAAAATTTGTTCAACTCCAGATTAACTCAGTATATCAGTTGAGCACCATTTATGAAGCTTACTTCCTGTACTTATAGCATTAAACATCAGTATTAATGTATCACCATATAACCAGTCACTGTTCACCAACTGTAGGCTAACGTTAAATGGTATGTGTATGCCTCCAATTTATGGACTTGTTAAATATTGAATGAAAGATGTAACCTTGAAATTGCTCATTTTCTATACCCTTTGTACATACAGTGTATATGAATGAATTAGTGACGATAGTGGCTTATAAAGTGCTCATATTTTCTATGATTTGAATCTATATATAAAGCCACCGTATGGGAAACTGTGTGAAAGAGTGTACATATACTGAAATGGTTAGTTGGTATGACTGCAACATCAATGACACGAACCAGCTGTAGTGGAAGGTATGAAAGTTTGGCGTGTTTTCAATGGACTAAGTTAAGTTTTGGTTGATTCTAACACACGGTCACAGAGTGCAGTGAATCCTAACTGTGATATCTTATTTCTTTTATTTTTTTGTCATATGAAATCAACAAAAATAGAAATAAACAATATATATGGTTTTGTATTGTTCTGTGTTTTGACTGTTTGTTGGGGGTCATACATCCTTCTTTGATTGACCTCTAGTTGACAGTGTACAAAATCAAAGATGTCCATCGGTGTGCTTTGTCGAAACATCATCTAATAATGTTCTGTGTTACTGATGAATATTGCAGTTATTAAATCTTGAAAGAAACTGTTCACTTCATCTGTCATCCTCTGAAACAATGGACATAGCTTACTTGCTGGATTAGGCAAAGACACTGATTTTTAGAGCATCTCTCGTTGCCTCCAGCTTGGAGAGGGTTAACTCAACAATGACATTTTAGGATTTACAGATTTTAAATAATTATATATTGGCAATTACTAGTAATAACCTATCACAAGCTGTCTCTTCCAGGTAGTGAACAGAAAATCAAAGTTTGGCATAACTTGATTAGCCACATGGTCAATGGTCAACACGATACCTTCCAAGGCAAACTTTGTATTCGGTATGAATAGTATTCTGAAAGCATGTACGTGAAAGAAATGACATCTGGGATATTCTGGATCAATGTTATTATCTGTTTTCATGGTTAAGTACTGCAAAAGCTTTAGGGATTTTAAGAGACTGGCTTCGCGATAGGTCATCGTTTCAGATGATGTTCATATACAAAGCAGGTGGAAGTCATCGTGTCCTCGCTTGAATGGGATGTCACCAACGTCTTCCAGGCAAGACATCAATCACACATGTAACATACATGCACGTGGCCTTAGAACCAACATAGACTGATCTATAGACGATATCGTCACCTCAGGTCACAGTCATAACATCTCAGATCTATTCATCATCTGTCAACATCGACCAGGGGCCATCTTCCCGAACAGGGGCGGATCCAGACTTTCAGGTTAGGGGGGACTCAAAGTGTATTTTAGAGGGGGCTCATCATTTCACCATAATACAAAATACATGTTTATTGAACAAAATTGTCCAAT
>JAUTBZ010146227.1:0-27252 GCA_032361785.1 Lepetodrilus galriftensis
AGAGAGAGAGAGAGAGAGAGAGAGAGAGAGAGAGAGAGAGAGAGAGAGAGAGAGAGAGAGAGAGAGAGAGATATTGTCAAGTAGTGACCTTCAGATAAGGCAGCAATGCCACTCGGCGCAGATACCCTCTTGTAAAGGACCTTCGAAGTCTCAGATGTCACGTTGTAAACACACTTATTACCACTCCAACTGTCAAGACCCGCGCAGGGTTCAAATCTGCCTATTCACGATCACATGCAATTCCCGGTCAATGCGGCCAACTATTAACCATTCCTGTCACGTCCCTTTTCCAAAACGTGATTCCCCTCCTGGTCAGGGATGGAGAGGACTCGAAAAATGGGATTGGGAGTGAATGAACCGCGCTGCTTTATAATGAGACAGGGGGGGGGAATTAATAGAAAGGAAAAGTGTAAAAGTTGGGTCAAGAACTAGTTCATTGTTGTAATTGGCAAATATTGTGAGATTCTCCACATTTGCTAAGCGCTTTGCATCCATAGGACAATCCTTTACCCATTTCCAGCTGTACAAACTGCGTTGAATGTTTGTTATCACACACAAGCATGCTGGGAGTACAGAACTACGAGAAGAAAAAACAACATTCGTTATATCGTGCCTCCTGTATGCGTGTGGGTAATTCATATATGTGTGCGGTGCCATAATCTCTATAGCGGGGAGGAAAAAATGGATAAAATTCTCAATGCATAATCCATTTTCAAATCCATTTCCTGTCTTGGGTCGCCTAATGACGGATCAAGTGTCATATGATGAAGCTAGTGGGGGAAAAAAGCTTTCAGTTCCACATTTTAAATAATGAACAGTTTCCAAATCAGACTGCTAGATATATTGCATTTTTCATTAATATAATGAGTGACAAGAAACACATAGAACCATGTTTTTATGTGAGTGAGTGAATATGGAGTTTTATGTTTTTATGTATATTTTGTATTAAAGGTTATATCTCATATTACACTTTCTCAAAAGTTTCAGCTCAGCCGATACCAGATTGAAGTAAAAGACATTGTCAACAACCTTGACCTTTCCAGGCAATAGTATCCCAGTAACACTATGTAAACTTGATGCAATAATGATGCATAATAACAGTTATGATATGTGAGCACGCACGCACGCCCGCATGCACACACGCACGCACCAACCCCACTAACGATGACACCAATTAATTCAAAAATGTGTTCGATCCATACACCTCAACTCATGTTGATTACAAAATTCCAGAGAAAAACAAACCCTAAATGTCATACATTTTCTCTGAATCTATCAACTTAACGACTTGTCAAAGCTATAAACGTAGCAAACTGCAAGAATATAAACATGCATATTTCACAGGAATTACTCGGGGAAACACTTTTGTTCATGTTATTGATTTTCGAGGTCAGACGCGAACAAACCAGAATACTCATTTTTTTTAAAGACCACTCCATCATGAGACTAGAATCACGTGATCGCTGCAGATATTATTTTACTCGATCAATTTCACTTGCGCAGCAGGATGCCAACGTAATATTCTTTTTTGTTTCAGAGAAAGATTGCTTTGAAAATTACCATAACAGATCGTAATTGTGTGTCGCTAACAGATTATTATATAAATTATATAAAATTTTAATCTAAAAAGTGCCATTCGAATATTTCTATTACCCGATAAATTTAATGAAAACCAGTCAGGTATGTTTGTGAATATCCCCCACCCCCTCTACCACAACCAAAACCACCACAACCATCCCCATGTTACAATCAAAGGTTTTAAACACTGTCAAAATATGTAAACAATCCCAGAAAATTGGCGTTTACAAATAAAACATCCACACAAAAACTCAAGTCATTTACATCAGGGACAGTAGTGCAAGCACAAACAATTTAATCCCATTGCAGATTTGACTTTCGTTGAATAATTGAACACATTCCATCCAAATGTCGCGCTGGGGAGAAGTAAAAGAAAAAAAATAGACAAAACTAGTTTTGAGACGGTCCCTGGCCTGACCTAGAGTTGCTATTATTCCATCTGCAGAGACTGGAGGGAAGAGACTTCTATGGGGGAGAAAAGCCATCAGCTAGCTGCATTGATTTTCCTTCCCAGTCGCGCTAAGGGGACGGACAAAGCTTTGTATTATGTATGTGTGCAAAAACATGGCTCTCTGGCGCGCCTTTCTTCGTTCTATCCAGCCGCTTCCACGCCACTGGTGCTGCCTGGATCTTCAAGACCCGGTCTGGATGTGGGTCCAGCTAAATCTGCCTAATGTCCAGTCACATCTGCCTAATGTCCAGTCACACCTGTCAAACGTCCAGCCAGGTCTGTCTAATGTCCAGCCAACGCTACACAGGATGCACAACCCGATAAGATAATTGGTGCTTTAAAAAAGTTGCGATAACTACGAGAATGGGATGCTACGAGAAAATCGACACCCGTGTGCGCGCATTTGAAGTGAGATTGTTTTGCACGTTGTTTTTTTTTCTCCCCCTCCAAACTGCCACCCCCATCTGCAGGTTCTATTCATTACGTGCTGCATGATTTGCTGGTGTTTGTGTACGTTGTATAGGTCCAGGTACTGCGGCACTGATGTTCTTAAAGGCACGCTGCAATTGTCTCATGAATAAAACATTTTGTGATTGCCTCCACAATGGCAGTGGTCTCGCAGTGTACTACGCTTTGAATTTCCTGCAAACGAACACACACAGAGATTCGTCTGTGCAACAAGTGGGTTGTTCAGAGCAAGTACGTCAAATAATCTCAATTCAATTTATTTTCCCTTTTTTTTTTCCGACATGTCTTCGTGTCACATTCCTCTATTTAAATAATGAAAACGCAATTGAAACTTCTATGAATATTCACATTTTGCGCATTAGTTTCCATTTATATTCGGTTGACAAATAATCAAATAAACAAAAAAAAGAAAACCTTGCATTTGAAATTATAAAATTAGATTATTGAATTTGTTAATAACATGTTGCAGTATATATGATTCAAACCAATTTGAAGCTATTGCTTAACCTTCTCCCTGCTGAATAAAATCAAAGTGTTCTATTTCTGCATGTGATCGGGCAAGTTAACTCGCCTTCAGCAGGGAGAGGGTTAAGACATACCTTACAATAAGTTAGTCCAATTATTCAAATAACTCTGTTTAAATGAAAATATTATACTGCATTGTTCCAAACAAAATACAATATTATTAAAGAAGGAAAATATAAAACCTAATATATTTAACATAATCACACAATTCCTTTTTTAATACACCACTTGCTTAATTAAAAACATTAGCAATTTGTAACTTCTTTTTAAATTAAAAAGCACGGATGTTTGAGAACGGATGATCGAGACAAATATTTGAGTATTTGAGACGAGCGTAGAGACGGGGAAACAGCACGTGTCATTACCAGCGGAAGTCCTCTGACCTTGACATTCCCACCATCAAATTGGTGTCAAACAGTTGCCAAATAGATGGCTCTCATGTCAAATATAATTTCGAAGATTTGTCAGTGACAAAGGAAATCGGACAATTTGAACTGTGATATTACGATAATTGATAAATTGTGTAATTCATTATGAACTGAGATAAGGGTTGATATTATTTACTAGTGGCAGTACATGTGTGAATACTAACAAAGAAGTTGATATTTGCTTCAAAATATTGTTGCCAACATTATTATCAATAATATTAGGATTTATAACATTTGACATTATGATGTAAAAAGATGCATTAAAGTAAAACTAATATACAAACTCTTACTTCAATGTGCAATTAGTTTTAATTGTATCAATTCATAACACGTTAAAATTCAATTGAATGAGAATAAAATGTTGTCATGCTCATTAGTATGAATGAATGAATTAATGTTTTTCGTCACGGCGGGAATATTTCACCCGTAGGCGACAACAATGCTCATTAGTATTGGCAACCAAATTTAATGGCAAAATTACAACAGAATTTATAGATTGAATTATCATAAACCATGTCAACATAAAAAATGTCAATCTAACAGAATACTTTGTTGTCGATAGTTCTTTTGTTATTTTTGTGCCAGCATTTCAATAATTATTATAATAAATTATGTATGGATGGATGGATACAACTAATATAACTAATTAATTTCTAGTCACTTTAGTCTTCATCATTCAAATATCTCTAATGCAGCATCGGAAACAGGAAAACTGTCACACAGAAAACAAATGACACCATAATCAGAGACTGATCAAAGGATAATCAAAGTACACTATTGTCATCAGTATTTCTTTGACAAATACAAATATGGAACACAATTTATTTTCAAATAGAGGAATATTAAATTTTCACTAATTTCCTCACTGATGGAATTTGCCACCTTTGATCTAAACACACTTCCTGAATTCATTGCAGGGAATATTTTTAAAAACCAAAACAACACAAAAGTATTGTCACGAACTAATTTTCTGTAGGAAATAATTATGCAAGCAATTTGTAACTTTACAATTCGTGACTTTGAACGCAAAGTAAAAATTCCGCGAGAACAGTCCAGATGAGTTAGCAATCAGGGTTTTCCCCATTTATGCTTGGAGGGAAGGTGGGATATAATTTTAGTGCTAAAGCATCAGCGTACAAATTAGAAGCAATTTTTTATCTTTCCAGCAGGCACTCCTTGTGCAATCCCTGTACAGAAGACTACCGTAAGGGCTAGGCCAGGCCCCAATTTGGGTTTGGACAGGAACCCTACAACAAAAATCTAGATATCCCTAGGGAGAGGGATAAAAGGCTTTGGGTTTTCCAATAACTGTCAGAGAAAACCAGGGCTGACTCATCTGGCTGCTGCTGATCAGCTGAATGACCTCTCCTGACCTCCACCTATAACATTTCTCCAGGGTCCGTCTCAAAATCGAAAAAAGCATTTTTCCTTCGATCTTAAAACACTGTAAGTGGTTTCTCATAAAGGAAAAGCAATGATCACTCGTAAGATTCCCCGCAATGATTTCCATCAGTAAACACCGCATATAAAGCGAACAAACAAGGACCACAACTCCCAAAACACAGATTCTATCTTCTGTGATATTTAATGCAAATTGGTAATCCATATTTGACCCACATCTCACAAGCTGGCAATCGCAGATTTCAAAGTGCAAGACGACGCTGCCAGTCACGATGAAGCAATAACCCGGGATCTCTCTCCTTCATTCTTAAAACCCAGAAAAATATTTGCTCTGCAGTAAGTGCGAGGATGTGTGCTTGCAGAGCCACGGAGGATCTTACAAACACCGAATGTTGACACAACAAACGCTTATAAATATATCTGGAGAAGCCCCCACGCTACAGCTGGACCCGTACATATTCACTTTCCGAGACCGATAACCCGCCACGCTGGCCTAATTCTTCCTTCACAAAACAATCTGGATCTCATCTCGAGTTTCCCTCCATATTTAGCAGCCCGTCTCCGATACAACCTTACTACTTTCAGCAGGTCTGCCCGCCACTGACGAAAGAAAATTACCATCCCTTCAGCTTCCCGCTCTGCCTATTTTCATAGTAATAATATAACAGCGTTCAAAGGAGCGATAACCTTTGATCGTCCAAACCCCTTCATACCTCCAGGCATTTTATACATTATGCATGCTGGCTGGTGTTGGGCAAGACGGATCCAGAATTATATAAAAGAAGTCCTCTTTCAGATCTATAGTACCCAGCAACAGCAGCTTTTCAAATCTGAAAGTAGGTCAGACGGAAAGGTTGATCATTTCTCCCCATTTCGCACATCATAGGGACGGTATTCATCGGCTCGGTAGCTCTGTCGGCTTACCAGTCTTCCTTTCTAGGAGGGTCACTTGTAAATTTTACCTCAATCAACCACAAGATTAAAGATGGTATCTGAGTCATTTTTGAAAATTCACTAGAGAAATATAGTATATTATCGGAAAGAAAGTAATATGGGTTACGTGTACTTTCCACCCCAAGAAATTCATTAATCACGAGACAGGAAAATAGGTTTGACAAATTACCTACTACACAAGAATTCCCTCCTTCAACGACCTATAAAGGAATTGATTTATAGCGACAACTGTAGAAAGACTTCACAGAACTGTATCACATCTAAGCAGAATCTCATGTAAATCGTCTTTTACTGACAAAGTAGTAATTATTAATAATGCACACAATAACGCTACCATCCAACCATTCCAGTTTTCATGTCTACTAAGTCTACACATTAAAGTCTGGAATTGTATTACCGGTACCAATAGTGAAGAAAAAACAGACAAAAACTAGATTGGAACATTTTTGTGGCGACTTGTTTTGAGCACAAGAGTTTAAATATTTTATTTTTACAATTGCTACTTACACAGCAAAGAATGTTAAGTGTCCTGTTAGGTGTCCTGTTTAGAACACCTTACAAGGTGTGCATGTCAGGACACTTAACATGGATGCTCAAAAATTAACCAGGACACCTGTTAAGATTTTGTTTGGATCCTGGGAACAGTACACCTAACTTTTTTTAGTTTTGTAAATATTATTTCTCAAATGGGTATTTTTCATCACCAAACCAACTAAAAGTGTTAGATTATAACTATAAGTGTTTATCATTGAGCTACAAATGATGGATAATAATAGATTCTGGTAAAATTTGGAGAAATTCAATAAACCAAGCCTGAATACTGTTATCCATAATTCTTGTCATTCAAACTCCTCATAAACAACACACTGATCACCAATATTGTCTTAAAGAAAACGCAAAACAAACTGATCACCAATATTGTCTTAAAGAAAACGCAAAACAAACTGCCACAGTAAATCTTTCCGGACTACTTTTCGACTTTGGGGAGAAGACTCTCGCCTCCGAAGAAAGATTTTCCCAGCCAGATACAGTTACCATGATGGAAAGAGGCCAAGTTGAAAATAGTTCCAGCGTACAGGTAGAATATTGATGGCTGCATCAAGGTGCTCTTCTATCTCCACTTCTTTTCCTTCTGCTGGCAGATAAAGATGGGTGAAAAGTTCCCTCCAGCACACAAAAGGCCAGTGTATGCGTCTGGCAGCCAGTAATGCCAATACTTCCACAAATGATGACCAGTGTAGTATTAGACAAGAGTCTCTCCCCCTCACCCTCCACCTTGTGCCAAGACTTGGAATATCCGCAGTCACATTATCGGATACTCGTGGAATAACAACGGATGCTCCTAGATTGCTAACAGTCCCCCTCGATTCATATATATCTGATATTTACTCAGTAACATGACTTTGCATCAGGACACCTGTTGTTGGAAGCTAGGACATTGAGTGCAGAAACATTTATTAAATTCCTAAAGCAGTTTTGAGCTCCTAGAGTCCATAAATATATGTCCAACACCGACTATGCCAACACACGTAGAATCAATGGAGAGAAAGAAACAATTCAAATGTACATAACCTTATGAATGTTAGAGCAATTGGTAATCATGACTTGATAGTGTTGTACAACTGCTCTAACAGGCCAATTAGACCAAGTAGATTTGAAAACCTATTCACACTTGACATTTATTTTTTAATTTGATATTTTCACCAAGTCAGCATTATCATTCAATCTATTTCAAGGTTGCAATTATCTTTCAACGATTCAATATCCACGCTTTTATACAACCAACATCACTTTGAACAGATTTGTATGCACATGTTGTGCAAAATACAACCGAGCACAAACGTGACAATAAAGAACTGTATTCATCGATTCCTGTCTGCAAAGTTATAGAGACATGCATTCGACAATGACAGTGCACCTAAGTTTTGCAAGCAAGCATTGAAAAGCCTATGACACGAGTGTGAACCATTGTCAAACCTATGCAGAAAAGTTGTAAACATGTTAATGGGAGCACTAGTGGTACACAGGTGCATTTCAAAATGGCAGGACACTGTTTCTATCCGAGTGCATATGCGGCGATCGCAATTGTTACAGAGAATTTAAGTCTCACATCTGCCTCCTTTCGGGTGCGAGTGTCACTTATATTATCTCGTGCCATACATACCCTGTTGTTACATAATATTAATACCATATAATATATTAATAAATTGCATAATATTAATTCATATTATATTAATGTCAACAGTTCAAATGATGTGAAGTCGTGTTTTATTGTTTTTCAACATGATCATGTTGGTGCTACTCATACAGTACACTAGCATCAAAATCAGTTCTTCTTCTTCTTCTTTCTTATAATCTATTTATATAGCGCCGATTTCCAGCTAGGCTGCTCACAGGCGCTTAACATTATAAATAATAATAGGCCACTTATAATGCGCCAAATCCACCCCCTAAGGCTACATTATTATCCCCGGTCAATGGATCATTGTACACTCAGTGTTCCTTCTCAACTCCCTGGGGAGTATACAACCCAAGCTGCCGTTTCCAGCGCTACAAGGTTATCATTCACATGTCCATCCATGTCTAGCAGTTTGAGTAAATAGATGATTAAGATTAGGCAATCAAATTTATTTCTAATAATATGTAATAAAATTTAAATAATGATTTAACAAAATGATGAGCAACTTTAATTGAAAACATACAAAAGTAATTGCTTTACGTCGCAGCAGGAATATTTCGCCCATATGCGATGAACAAAATCTTCACTGTACAAGGTATAAACTACAATATGTATGCACGAGGTATGAACCACAATACACGCAGGGCATAAATTATTCACCAACAATGCGAGGTCGTCGGGAGTAATATTTTATGTCAGAACCCAGAAGTACAAGTTGATCAGCATATGAAAGGTATTTACAAACAATGCGGGGTTATTAAGTCACTACCAAAAGTACAAGTGTTTTCGCTATTGTCTAATCCTATTGAATTTGTAACAATAACATGTTGAAATCAAAAAGTGCAAGGTGATCAGGATATGAAAAGCGTACTACTGACAAACGTAATGAAAACCTTCCAAATGGTGAATACGTGAAAACCTCCCCACTACTGCCTCTAGCAATCCCAGCAGAGTCGGATCCAGTGGCATATTCCACACATGGCGCGAGGCCTCGCAGACAATATATTAATCAGAAAGACATCAATAACCCGACAGATGTACAGTATTAATATTGACCACATACGCACACTATATATAAATATCCCATCTAGCCGGCCAGTTGTTGCCTCCACGGTGTGTGAACGTGTACACTTCCAGGGATTTCATATTCCACATTCTGATGGGCTTCAACCAGCGCCTCGGAGCCAAGCCCTTAGGGTCTTGGGTGACCGCGATCCTGAGTCGAGCCCTAGGGTCTGGGATGACCCGCGGTCTCGGCCACCTAACAGCACTCTTTCCTGGCGTATTTGCGATGCTTAATTGATGGGCTGGAGTATTCAAATTCTATCCACGAGAGTCAAATGCATACCGCCTCAATCAAATATTTGCCGCGGACATTTCATCTACATCTGAGGCCCATTCTCCGCTATCTGTTGGGCAAAATGCCAGCTGTCGTAGTCAGAATATATTTGCAATAAATTATATACTGTAGTAGTTCATATATATTTTTTTTCACAAAAATATAATTTTGTTGATAATGGCTAAAGATTTGCATATAATTAAAGCACACAAAAAAAGATGTCCTTACATTTGCTATAGCAGTTTATATTTTTCTTTTGAAAATTTAATTTTGATGATTAACGCTCATGAACGCACAAAAAGAAAAATTAGCTTCCTAAAAATAGTCGATTTCCTTCAACAATGACATTTAGAAGTTAATTTATTTTAATAAAAGTTGACACATGCTTTTGGAACATCTGGGCATGCATGGTGACTCATTGGTGTGAGTTTGTTCACCACACTAGGTCAAGATCTTACAACAACGAAAATCTGACACTTATTTTGAAGGTGTGAAAGCAATGTCACACACAGTAGCTATTTCTGTATACCGTAGTGGTGTTGGCATCCATCCATCCATCTATATCTCAGTTACAAGTGACAACAGGACATAAACCGCCATGGATTTATCACATACACAAAGGATTTTCAGACCAGAAATAGGAAATAGAAAATTGGTAACCTTTTCATAAACGGCAGAATATGAAATTCATATTTTAAAACGTAACACATTTCATATCGACAGAAATTTAAGACATATTGATAATATTTATATCTAAATTTTAATATTAAAAGTAGTTATGAAAAATAGCGAATACCATCATAAATTGCAGACAAGACCCATGACACAACTGAGGGATAGATAGTAAATGTTCTCAGAAACGAGGTTAAATCAAGATTCATGTTATATTCAAATAAAAAGTGGGTCATAATTTCATCATTCTGGTTGCCATGAGGACTAGTGGAAGTGTTGTCAGAATGTGTGTCAATCACAGGAGAGGTACTAGTTTAGTTTCCAGAAAGCTGAGAGCACAAAGAACTTAGATCACATTCAAAACCCTTCCACAGTAGACAAACATAAGACTACACAAGTTGAGGGGCCATCTCAAAGCAACTTATTTCCATTATGGTGAACACCACGCTGACAAATAAATTTATCTAAAAGGAAAACCAACCAAATATTGTTGTAAATGTCAAACATTTTAAATTGTTGAAAGGATCAATGATTTTAATTACTTGGTAACTGTGATTCAAGCTTATTGTTTATGATTTCTTTCCTTGTATTTATGATTTTGCCAAGTACTTGCAGTGTTCGAATTAATAGGGGGTCTGCAGGTCATTTGAAAATCTGCAATGTTAAAGGTATCTGTGTGACCTCCTGAAAATTACAGATTTTACCACCATTAACCCCCTAATTATTTTAATTATTTTGAACACTGACCTGTATTTATAATGTTACGTCTCAGATTGGAAATAAACATAAAACTCAAAATAAATGTACCAAGTTTATCCAAAAACCCATCACAAACTTCAAACAATATGTCCAGATTATCAGATAATTCCCTGATGTAATTTGAGGGACTATCTACATGTCAAATCTTTTATTTACACCACTGTCGTATATTCCGTCTTGAAAGTTGAAAAGGACTGTGGACATTATTTCCAGAGAATGCCATCTGTGCTACTGAACCTGCATTAACCCAGAAGGTTTTAGCCCCTGGTATAACATATTACATCAAACCTAATGGAAGGAGGGCAGTTAAAGGTCATTTCCATTGTTAGAAAATTCAATAGCGCATATTTCGAGCTCAGTATACATGCATTTAGGTGTTACACAACCTCGAGATTTCAATATGGACGTATGGAAGTCTACAAAATAATGCGATAGTTTATACTGATACGGTTTAGTATGCACTAAGGTTGAGTACGCACTTGAGGAAATGTAAAAGGCTAAGAAATAAATCTTTCTAAATATTTGATGAAGGAAGCTTGTTCATGAAAGAATCTTATCAAACAGATATATGACCAGAATTATGACCGTAAAACTAAAACTATTAAAAATTAATATATATAATATAATAATAATATATATATACGACGAACGGATCTAATTAGCAAAACTTTGTAAACATCAATGACAACATGACAACTTCCAAAAATAACTTCCTCATCAATTAATGAAAACAAGCTTAGCCTCAAACCATAACATAAACTATTAATGCCATCAGAAAAGATCAGAAAAGACCACAAATCATACAAAACTATATGTTATTACCAAGTAATCTGGCTTTATGAAATGACGGAGCTTTGTCGAAGTGAATGCATCATTTTGAATCATGGCATGAAGTATGACTGTTGGGACAGGGACGTGTTTATAACTAATGAGCTTTGAACAGAATCAATAAACAGCGAAAGCAAGGGGCTCAGATTAAGATATTTGCATCAAAATCTGCAAAACGTTATGCAATCTGAAAACTGAAAAACAAAGGCACATGGCCCTGACTTTACTGGGCAGCAGAATCGATTGTAAATGTCGGAAATTAGTTAGGATGCACTCAATTGTATGGAAAATAAACTTATATTTCTTCATACATAAACAATAAATACGGTATATCACATTTCCAAATGATAAAAGTCAATTATAATTTCATAAAATATATATGAAGTTGTGTTGGAAAACATAAAATTTCATAGCAATTGCAGACCGAGATCCTTCAAATTCACATAGGAAAACATATTTGGACAATATTTACTTCAGATTTGTATGCAAATTGGACCAATAGTAGGATATAATGTACGATAGAAGCTAAATCGAAAAGAAATTACAAAAATGTCCATTCTAGCTGAAACTGACGAATTTCGGTCTGCAGATAAACATTTGTATTAATAAAACACAATAAAATTCATGCATAATACTATAATATTAATAGAATGCATCACACAACACACACAATATTTATCAAGGCTGAAAAGAAACATTAATAATGCAAATCACACATTATACAAATTATTAGAAATATCAATAAACTCCCTAAATATTGCACGCATATTCAGCAATGTTCGATTTTGTGCATCAATTAATAGTTTATGAAAAACATTCCGTGGTTAAAACTGGGTTCTAGAAGGTAGGTTATATGTGGGAACAACAAGTACATATAAGTCAGTGGTTCATCAACAATGTTATGGCTCTGCAGTATGAGCATGTAATAAAATATGTAACCGTTGTGTAATGATGCATATTATTACACGGCTCCCTAAGAAGCAATTGCATCAGAGATAAGAAGCATCTACATTAACAGATAGAGAGTTGTAGGAAATGTGTTATTGTTGATATTCCAGCAACTGACTGAGATATAGTATATCAGTGATAGTCAATGTGTACATATAACATGATAAATAAGTAAAACTAACAATGGCATGAAAATATAAATTGGTAAAAACAATTATAGTATGACAGAAAATACTCTAGGTAAGTTTTCCAGATACTGAAATTCTGGCATCAAAAATAATAAAATCTCTCAAATTCTATTTGAATAATATTTATCGGAACAAAATGAAAATCAATAAATTATAAATTTTGATTGTAAAATATAATAATGTCATAAAAATAAAAGTATTTTCGAGAATCATTATTTTGATATAGAATATGCAGTATATCTGTGTACAAAAATGTATGTATGGGAACATGGCAAAGATATAACAACAAAACTAAAAACAATCTACAAGACTAAATCTATAAATAGAAAATTACAAAAATATACTTACATATTCTTTCACATTTTTTGTCTTTACAGCTTTATACGACGCATAAGCTGGGTACAATGTTCCAAACACCAATCTGCAAACAGTATAGAGATATGGCGCCATGAAAACTTCAATCATCAGAAGTGCGTCTTTCAAGCTAATCATGATTATGGAGGTCAATTGAGGTCAAATCGAGTCCAAATTGACAGATCTTGTGATTGGTATTGCTCTGGATAGTCTGTGTGTTCCTTCTAGTTTGGAACGAAAAGATTTATTGGCCATTTGCAGAGTTTACATTTTCGGTCAATAAACCAACACGAAGACCAAAGTAATGAATCTTGATACGATAAATATTAATGTTCATATTTGAAAGTTCACATGGGTACAGGTTATTATATTAATTAAACGTTCACGGTGGTGGTGGGAGACATTTTACCCATCGTCATCATATTGTCCTTCTTTATTCATATACTATTTTATTTTATTTCAAACAAAACTGTCATCAAATTTGACAAAATCATCAGAGATAGAGAAGAACATTTAGCGTAAAAAAATTATAAAAGAAAAATCTTTCCAAATGCTGTATATTGCTTGGAGATGATATTATCTGACAACGTTCTTCAACTTGAACACGCACATTTATCGAGAAATCAAGAAGCGTGAATAATATAATATATACATCGGGGTTGGGTCAAAGTTGACACGAGATGCACCCAACGGAGGCGGATCTTTTATAAGCTCGACTCTGTATTGTGGTACTGTCCTGTACGAATGGTTGCTATTTCGCATTCAATACGGGACTATTTTCTCTGTCCTTTCCAGTCGGCTACTTGACAATAAGCGTGACGGACTTGTAGAGGTCAGATGTTCCTTCCTGCCTACATGCTTTGTCCTCAAGTTCGGGGATAACACCAGACCAACGGCTTCACAATCACAGGTGACCAGTCTTCGTGGTTTTTCAATTACCAGATTGTTGAGTGGCGACCACAAAGTGAAATATTCCAACCGGATGCTAATACGCGACCTATTTTCCCTGATTAATCAGGTTAATTATCTCGTCAAGATTGGATCAAATTGGAAATCGACTGATGTCAGAAACAGTTCACTATTCTGGTTAAGTTAATCCCAGTACTTCAGAATTTTTCAGTCGCCGGGATTATTTCGCCAGCAATCAGACGGACATCTTGATTGCACGTTCACAGAGAAAATGAACCGCTGAAAATCTAATTTCACTGTCTACGTTTATGTCTTGACCAAACGAGAGACAAATTTGTAGAAGTATTTATAAGGTTCTTTCAGACATTGTTCTGACATACAAGGTTAACCTGGTATCATTGTCTCCATCTACAGACTACATCGTGTTATGTTGTAAGGTTAAAGTCACAATGACCGTCTCTCAAACGACAACAATAACAGTGAAATGATGTCACATCCGCGGAATATTTTTCTCAGGAACAATTTTCAATAGAATGGTCCTTAAAAGTTGTCAAGAGAGTTTAGTTTTTACGATAAAAAAAAAATGTAAAGCAAAAAATATTTTTAATGAGACTTTGAAGAACTCCTGCAGCTTGAAATTGAAAATAATGAGACCCAAGAACGCTAGTTAGCATGATTTCCATACGTGCCAAAAATACTGGCATCCATCGAGACTTCAGGTCATGTGACTGAAATTCCAGGTCATGTGACCAAGATGCTAGATCATGTGACTGAAGACGTTAGATCATGTGACTAAGATTCCAGGTCATGTGTTCATCTGCTTCTGCCAAGAAACATGGAAGGCATCATTTTGCAGTGCGATTGACATTCGATCTTCTCCACACAACAAACTTGTTTCGAAATTCCTCTGTAAACTTGCCAACAAGTAATCTACTTGGGTACTTCTGTTTTTTTTTTAGCCTTTCCCCACGTCTCACAGAAAACGGATTTCAATTTCTTATGCAATAGCACGTGGATGAAATGTTTCTAGGTCACGCCGATGTAGATATACGAACTAAGCACATATATCTCCCGAAAGGTCAAAGGCCACGAAACGCAGACATCTCAGAGTCTCTTCCTTGCTTCCGAAAACTGCCTTGACGGGCGGCAGACGCGATGAGATGGTCCTTCATGTTCCAACACAAACTCCGGCCACAGTTGGTCAGTCCTGGCCAATGGTCAAGGAATGTTCCACGCCACTGCAATGTACAGGTATGGGCCTGCGTATGCCATCTACCATGCCAGAAGAGGACGATATTTCTGGGGGGAATAGAAAGCAAGGTAGTAGAGAGCCCCCTGCAGCTTTGCCGTTTACCATGGCAACCGGTTACTAACCTGAGAGTGTGGTGGTTGTGGGGAAGGGGTGGGGGGGGGAGGGGGGGAGGAGGAGGATTGAGGAGAAGAAGAAGAGAGCATCTCCTCTCCTCCCGCCCGATGCACTGTATCAGATGACAGGCAGGCAGCTGCAAGGTATGTTTGGCACAGGTACAAGTTGAAAGGAAATCTCCACCAGGTCCAGGCCAGCACAACTGCCACACCAACCAAGCAGAGCAATCAGCAGGCTACATCAAACTCGGGGCAAATGCAATCAGCAGATGTTCCCTCCCTGCTTCTCAACCTGCCAGGATCTACCTGGTTTTAACAGACCGTAAAACGAGGATATCTTCCCTCTCCGATCATTACCCTGATGCCCGCCTATCCTCACCCATTCCTCAACCCCACCCGCGACAACTCCCAAACTTGGAAACATTTTGCATGAAGCAAACAGTCTCACCTGAACTAATTTTCAGACAAGTGGTTGCGTGGATGGAACAGTTGAGTTTCAGGGAAATGTGGTCAAGTTGAGACACAAGGATATTGACACGGAACACAACAATAAACACTTGGAGACTTAATGATAATCCATCAAGCAGTTACAACGTCACACCTACAGTGAACCGCGGTTAATCATCTCGCCCCTACCTACAACATCCATCATCTCTGTATCAGAGGAACAGTACAACACATGTGGTGTAACAACTTACAGCTCACAATGAAAATAATAACAAACATTATTGAACTCTCAATTTCAAATTTAAATACGACTGCAATCACTAATTACATTTCATTATGGATGAGATATATATTATAATAATTACGTTGATAAAAGTTTGTGGTGTTACCCAAGGCAATTCAAATTCAGTTCAAATACTTCTTACTTAAATACGAAATTGCATTTTAAATTAATTTCTAAAAAGTTTTCCTTTAAAACTCGGCACACACCAAAATTGAAAACTTTCAACATAACCAGCTCTTCCAGAAATGTAAATCCATTGCGCTGGATGTTGGAGTTTGCCCTCAAGACATCGTAATTTCTTTTCATTTTTTTTATCACAGCAAGAAAGTACTTGTGTTATTCCCAATATTGCGCAAATGCAGAGCGATTTTATGAAAGTGCTTTTCTTCTGAAAGCTTCAGCTTCTTAACAATTTTCATTCCTCCCCATTTTTCACCAATCACCATCAACTAGTGACTGGCGCGCGCCAACATATACCCATTGGGCATAAAAACCTGTGGCCAGGGAAGCAAAGTCCAATTATTTCGTATTCAGTCTCGCAGTAGTGGAGGCAATTTGTGGGACTAGTTAGCAAGTCTGATCTGTTGGAATTACTACGTCTTTATTCGTCTATCACTCAGACCAGGGACCTCGACGTCACGTGAGGGGACGAACACAGGAGGAATGCTACATGCTGCAGAAATTGGCTTCTCCCACGAGCTTTTAGTTATTCATGAAATCAAGGCAGGGTACGAAACACAGGTTGGGAAGGGGAAAGAGATAAAATTTAACGCCAAGGGATAAAATTTAGAAAGGGATCAAATGTACAAGGGATAAAATGCAGCACCAAGGCATAAATGCACCACGAGAGAATAGTACCACAAAGGGATAAAATGTCCAAAGGGAAAAAATGTACCAACAACGTTATCTTTTTTTTTTATTAGGGTTTCCAGTCGCTTTCAAGATTCTTTCAGTTACATCACGACTTGTCAGGTTAGGAAACCTGAAACATCTGTAGCGCTGAATGTTGCAGTAACCTGCGAACACCTGATGGTATAATGACAAGCCAAGGATGATATCTGCATTGCAACTCTACAGACAGTGCATCCTATCACGGTAACTTTCGCGAACATTGATGCAGGATTTGAACTCGGGACCTTTGGCTCTGATTTGTCTGAAGTCCAAACATTCTACCACCAGCCCGCCAACAAGGTACAAGATGTACAAAAGAATCAAACGTACAAAGGGATAAAATGTATCACAAAAGGATAAATGTACCAAGAAATGTACAAATGGGTAATATATGGGGGGAAATGTACAATAAATCAGGCCTCAAAGTTAATTTTTTTTCAAAGGAGCCAGAAATACTTAAAATAAGTGAAATAGTGGTAGCCAAATGCAAAATTAGGTCACCATGGCTGCCAAATTAGTCTCTAAATTGAGCCCTGTAAATAGATAAAATGTATCACAAGTCCAGCAAGTCACGAATACAAAACAAAATTGGTCTCCCATATTTACTAACATTTTTAGTTATTTGACCGCAGAGCAAGTCGGGGCAAGTTGCAAAGGCAAGTCAAGGTGCTAAATATTAAAAAGTTGGTTGACCATAGTGCAATTTAACTTGCTTCTGTACGTCGGGTATAATATGTTAGTCCAGAGCCATGCATCTACTTCATAGGCAAATGTGCACCTCAGGTAATTGCAACTCCATATATATATATTCAATGAGTAATAACCCCACCGACAATTGCGATGTCACTCAACCATTTCATTCTCTTAATGAAATAAATAATGAAAGTATGTTATTCCTGGTAAGCCTCATACCTGGGGCTAAGTTCAACAAGATGGGAAAGACTGGACCAGGATTCACGATAAAATATTACCAGTGTCCAGAAATAATGGAAATGTGTGTCTTTTCCAAATAATTTGGCAATTGCAGGCAAGACTCCAGACCAACATTTTAAGTTACTTGGTTGCAGGGTTAGCCAGGGAAAGTTGCCTAAAATGCACCAAAGGTGCTATATGTTAAAAAGTAGGTTGTCCGCAGTGAAATTTAACTTTCTGTGTTTTTGGCTCTGTATGGGCTAATTGGCACCTTGTTAAAATGTGTAACTTTGAAGGCTGAATATATACCATTTTCTTTAAATCTCTCCATGCTGGAGGCAACCGGAGATGTCATACTCCAGCAGGGAGAGGGTTAAAGCAAGCACAATACATAATTAGGCTCCAGACAAATAAACCCTGCATCCTTCGACTGAAAGGTTGTCAATTTGAATGACACAAGACTACCAGTACCACTAACCAGTATCTATTGTGCTGCTTAAAGTGGCCGTAGACATTTAGTCATCAATAACTTTGACCCACTCTAAGTAATTTTCCACTATACATACAACTTACAAGTCATAATTATATTAGAACATTTGGTGGATACTCTTCAAGAAACTTTCTTTTGTTTCTATGATAAGATTGTTGCAAATGGGTTAAAGATTCCTACAGAACATTAAACTCTCACAATATTCACTTTCACAAATAATAATAAGGTTTACAACACAACAACTTCTATCCACAACTGCTTTCATACTGGTTCATTTTGTACAAAGTTGGTAACATTTACAATATATTTATTATTTCCCATCGCTTATTTAAGGCAAAATTTAGCTCTTTGAGATAGTTTCTTTTCCGGCAATTTTAAACACTGCAGTGAGTCATGTACAGTAGACCTTGCATATAGTGTGAGTGAGTGAATATAGAGTTCAACGTCGCTGCAGGAATCTTTCACCCATTTGCTACGATTGCATATAGCGTACTCATTGGCACCGGCTATTTGTCCATTATATGCGAAGTCCGTTATATGCATATGCTGTAATTAAGATTCAGTCCATTATAGGCAAGTGTCCGGTTTATCCGAGGCCGGTATATGCGAGGTCTACTGTATATTGATCATGGCGACAAGAAGCTATACGTCAGCAATGTTTGAATGCCATACTCAAAATACCACCAATAATCAATATATGAATTTCATTACTTACGAATAGGAATTTAATGGTGGTTCTTTTGTCTGCTCGACTACACAGATATCAATGGCCTTGGCTGATTAAAATTGTAGATGTTGAATCCATAAAGTGAATCTAGAGTCACCTACGACATTTAGTTTCAATATTGGATTCTACTGTTGGAAATTAACATTTAAATGTTACCAGTCATAGTGATGGGTGGCAGACGTTTCACCCCCTGTACATTTCACCCCCTACCTAAGGCGTGTCAACCCTACCTTATTTTTGAGAAAAATGTTTCACCCCCACATTTGAGAAAAATGTTTCACCCCCACTGATTTTCTTTTATGGAGAGAAGTATTCATGGAAGGATGTTTCGATGTACGGTGTACATATTTTATGCCACTCTTTTAATGATTTCATACGTTATTCTATTCTTTGTCAGAAAGTATCAGTTATACAGCAGTGTTAGAAATTCAGAAAATAATAATGGGGGTCCTCCACTCTGTAATTTGCAGGGGGTCCTATCTATAGATACTTTTAACATTGCAGATTTTCAAATGACCTCCAGGACCCCTTTAAAGGCATACTATCACAGATGGTTGACATATATAGTGGTTTTTACCTGAAAATAAACACATTTGTTTTGACTACACAAGTACACAAATACAATGAGTTACTTATTCCACATTTCTAACTAGTTTTTATAGATATTTATATTACTACAGTGCTCCCTCGATATAACGCTAAAGTTGGTGTCCATGACATGCCACCCGCATTATAATACCTGCATTATATCAACGAATATAATTGGAGAACAAAAAATATATATATATATTTTTTAATGCGGGTCCATATTGGACCCTGCGTTGTATCCGAAACCGCGGTGCATCGAAGGGCGTTATATCAATGGAGCACTGTACTGACATCCTAATCTCAACAGTCAAAAATCACATTATCGTAAATACAAAACAAAACAATACAGTCTGTGTCTAAACATTGCATTAAGGTAGAAGAGTAAGTCATTAAATCACTTAATCCTAGTAGATAATTTATTCTACAACAGCGTATTACTGTTAGGCTGCTCTATAGCTTTACGTCAGACATAAAAGTGCACGGCTATAGAAAACATCCCAGATAGAAATGCGATGTCGTCATTACGCCGCCACTTGGCACCGCACCGCATTTCGCTGTCTTCCCCGCCTCATCCCCGGCTGCATGACACAGGCAGCCATGTTCGTCGAGGCGTGAACTCCATCCATCCAACTCATCAATTTAAATGCTTGTTTTGCGTACAATCGTTATTCCCTAATTCCTCTCCGCTAGGACATTGATGCAACCGTCAGCTGCTGCGAGATCCAATAAAAACGATTTTTTAACAACTGGCTCATAGACATGCTGGCCATATGTTACCGAACAAGGACGTTGGTATATCGTAAATATCGCATGGAGACAACACTCAATATTAATACAGAGGACTTGAATGCTACATAGTAAGTTTATGATGCAGATATTGATTGAAGAAACTTGAAGTATATAAAGACAAAATTAAAATGTACTTTACTGATTTGAAGACAGAATACGATTGGATGATAATAAATTAGTTGGTTCACCGTAAATATCTTAGTAAAGGTGAACTAATTAAAAGCATTAAATCAGTAAAACCCTTTAGCTTCCTTTTTCAATTTCCTATCAAATACATTATTTATATTTCCGTTGGACATGATTCTGAGTCGGATGCGGTAACCCCCCCTGTCACAGTCAGATGTCAGCATGGAGGCTAGGGGGGAAATTATCTTCACAGTCGGAACACTTGGAACGCAGTCGGAACACTTGGGACGGTTCCTAATTGAACCGGCCATGAACCAGGGCTTGTGGCCGGAACCTGATCCTGTTTCTGGCGTCTCGTGTTGGATATCTAGTCTGCGGCGCCATCACAGTAGCTCATCAGCTACGACATTGGTACCCTTATGATTAACTGCAATGTCAATGTCAATGTCCCAGCAAGTAAAGAGTACTCATCCATCACTATCTTTCACAATTAGTCAATGTCAGTGGCACCTTTGTCGCTACCTGAAATGCTACTGTTCTAGCAAATAGGTAAGGTGCCAATCAGTGTTCGAAATTACCGCTGGCCCGAATAATGATACAAATAACAAATGTTTACAAAAAGCATGAATTTCTACTGGCCCTTAGGATACCTTTAGCATTGGGATAAATGGCCGGGCCAGCGGGCCAGCAGTAATTTCGAACACTGGTTGGAGTACATTTTATGTTCACAATTAGTGTACGTGAGATCACATGCAGGCATATATATTTATATAGATGACAACTCCTGGGCATTCGCTGTTAGAGGGACATATTTGCCATCATGCTGAATAGTAGTATCTGGTATTTTGTCATACACGACACAAGCTTTGGTAGTGTGCGATGTTAACATATTTCTCTGTATATATATTTCTCTGATGCCTGCATGTGATCTCCAAATGAATAGATTGAACATACCGGTATATGAGATCGCATCGCAATTGTCGCTCTGGAGTAACACGAATAGTCTATGGTGCGTCAGTTTTTGATATGAATTTATACACTGATTGTTCTGCGCAAGTGTCACTCTAGGTTCTATTATTTTGCCAAATTGTCTAGGAATAATCACATGGTTCTGTGATGCAATATTTCAGGAACGTCACCAAAAGGAAGCATTTTTCAAGCCGATCCTCAGCGACCCGCCGTCTCCATCCTCTGTGGCGGAGTTTCAGTTCCAATCAGCGTCTCTGGTCTTCAGTCTCATGTACGACAGAGTCAACGGCAAACTGACGATCCGGATCCAGAACCTCAGCAACTTCTCCGTAGCTGATCCGGACGGCGCCATGACACCCTATATCAAAGTGCGGCTGTACAGATCTCCGCGCTCCTTCTTCACGTTCAAGTCCAGCTCGGAGCACGAGCTCAACAACCTGGACGTGGAGTTTCAGACCAAGATTCTCAGACGTTCAATAGATCCTGTGTTTAACGAGATGTTCGTCGTGTCCATCGATGCGGAAGAGATCCACAAGTACACGTTGAAGACTCTGGTCTGCGATTTTGACCGCTACACCCGTCATGTGATTGTAGGAGAGGTAGTGGTGCCTTTGTCCAAGGTGGAGTGGTCAACTCAGACGGAAGTCCAGTTTGATGAACAATTACAGCCTCCTGTCAGCGTAAGGCAATGCTTTATGTAACCACCTTATAGAGAAGGGTAACACTTATATAGAGAAGGGTAACACTTATAATGTGGATACCAACGAACCTTATTAATCACGAAACATATCAACGAATTAATTTTTAAAACATTATTCACCGGGATCGATTTTATAAGTAAGCATACTAAGCTGAAATAGCGTTGAAATGTTTCTTCAATTTTTATAATGTTAGAAGTCGTAGGATCTCTGTAACTGTTACATTGTACTGCAGGAGGACCTGGGTGAGGTCAAGCTGGGGCTGATGTTTCTACCCACGGCTGAGAAGCTGAGTCTGACCATCATGAAAGCTAAAGGACTGAAGGCCCCGGAACACCAGAAAGGAGAAACCAGTGGGTGACTTGTATACTACAGTACAGTTGTCTACAGGCCTCAGATCGTGCTACTAGTATATGTTTGGCTCCTGTAAGCAAGCAATGGACAGAAGTTTCAGAGGATGTTTGCTTACAGATGTTTCAGAGGATGTTTGCTTACAGATGTTTCAGAGGATGATTGCTTACAGATGTTTCAGAGGATGTTTGCTTACAGATGTTTCAGAGGATGTTTGCTTACAGATGTTTCAGAGGATGTTTGCTTACAGATGTTTCCATTGCTTCATAAATTATACAGCGTATTGCTTTATGCTGTTGCCCTTAGTATTTCTGAAACTTATAAATACAAGCTGTGATGCAACTACTTACTTGTATATATCTTGCTTCTCACTGATCCGCATTATTAGTCTTCTTATTCCCATACACTGATACATGCACGCGCGCACATATGTGTTCTATAATGTATGTCTCAATTTGTGGGAATTCAAAGGAATTGTATAGTTATTGTTAATATTGCTCGCTTCTATTCAACTTCAACTAGGATTTGTATTTATGATTGAAAATCACGAAACAAATTTTTTATATTTGGAATATTCAACAAAATAAATTAAGGAACGGCCGACATTTGGTGGGAACATTTGTACACAAGTTCGGAACGGTGCTTGAGGGATATGGTTGAATTCTTCTTCCAATGCATTTGCAAATTCTTCAAGAGTACCTGTAACTGTTTGGAAAGTCTTCGTTGTTAAAATAGTGTTAAGCTAAATGTAGGCTATAGGCCCTATCATCCCTATGTGCTAAAGGCTATGTTTTAGTACATTGTTTCGACATTCTGTTACAGACGCTTGCTTCAAAGTCAACTTGATGTACGACGGTCGACCGTTGAAAAAAGCGAAGACTATTGTGCGGAACAGTGACGAGAATCCTGTTTTCAACGAGACAATGACGTTCGATGTTCACTACTACCAGCTGGACAAAGTGTACTTCAGTATCTCAGTCATCAATGTGGAAAAGATAGAGGATCGTGTGTCAAGGTCTCTCATTGGTCGAGTCTATCTGGGAATGAACTTTGACTCTGACGCGCGTGCGCAGTGGAACGAGATGATTCAAAACACGCGGAAACAGGTTGCGTGCTGGCACAAGTTGCAAATATGACTGGAGACAACGTTAACTATTTATATTTTGTTTCACAAAGGTACACAATATTCAATATAGACAGATACATACTTATTTGATACATGTCTACTAAGTATTATGGGGACGAATACCAGATTTTGAAAGGCAGAAATGGTAGAAATATCACGAGACGATAATGTAGTGTTTCACTCGTTACCTAGGTTTTGACACCAAGTGCTGTTTTACAATCTAATACTAGCCGATTTCTGAAAAACACTCAATATTACACTATTATATAATGAAAGTTGTATATATATTTTCATACACTCACGCACAAGCACATACTAGTACATAGTGTAGACACATGCCCACACGTACCCACATAGGGCTAAGTTGTCGGATCTTCAGACACATACTGAACACTTGCAATTCAAACATAATGGTGTTTATGTTTAGTCCATATATTCCTGCACATAATCACTTACAAGATGGGAAACATAATTCATGCTAGTGTGTAGCTAGCACTACACGAGTATAGTGTTTGATGTGGCCTTAGACAACAATTAATTAATTTCTTGGTTGAAGTAACGTCAGGAAACGTCCTCTATATTAGATGGCATGTTGCTGGTTTTATACTTTCAGATAGTTTTTATACAGCTTTACAGCTGGGATAACGATATTACAAATTATAAATTTAACAAATAACCTTCTTCCTATATACAGCAGGCGATCATAGATGCCCAATATTGAAATGATCTTTATGAATCCAGCAAGGGCACTGACAAATTCATTCATTCATTTATTGAAATGTTAAGGAAATATGTACCAGAAAAACAGGCATACTTGTGAGAAGCAGCAAGTAGGATATTGATTGTGGTCTAAGGTCATGGATATGTACATAGCACTGGGCCAGTATTCATAAAGGGGCTAAGTCAGTTTTTGTTATATATTTGGTCATCGAAAACTGACTTAAGCCCCTTTATGAATACTATATATACCGGCCCTGGCGTCAGACACCTCACCAAAACTAGACGGGTTCTAAGCCAATACTGCTTTCATTAGTTTATACATACGGCAGCGGTTAACATTAAATATATTTAACGATATGTAACGATAAAACCAGTATTAGCTTAGAACCAATTCCAGTATTGATTTAGCTGCATATGTGCGATATTGGTAATATAAACGGATTGATTTCTTTTATGTCAACATGTATACCTTGGCTGGGCCGTGTGCAATTCAGGTGTATAATATGTGGTTGTTGGTTGTTAACTGTTATGTTATGTTAATAGATAAATTAAACACAAACATTACAAAAGCATATATACATGTGTTACTAGTATGTCGTATGTGTTAATTATATTATTGAGAGGCAATGTCATTTGGACTGGTATGTTACACCAAAGTTATACTAGAATATGGAACAATTGATATTTATACCACATGTATTTATAGTTTTACCGCAAATATAACCAGATTACACTATCCTTAGTATATATAGTTGCATCCACATAATATGAATATTGATTATGATATCATACTAGCATAGTTGCAATATCTAAACGAGTACTACAGATGTTAAACTTATTGTTCTTGTTTTTAAGACTTTACTTTATGATCTATAGTACCACACTACCTATCAGAAGTCGTACATGTGGTATCATTCAAACGTAGTTGCAATTCATATGTATCATATACCGTATACATGAATATTAATGATAAATAAATGTTTGATAAACATGCACGTGTCGAATATGCATGCAACATTAACCGCTTCGTATATATAAATATCAATTATAATCTATAATCATGAATGAAAAGGTACTAGATAAGTATATACCTACATGCACGTTATACATTTTATATACGTTTTTAACGAAACCTAATTATGCAGCATACACTTTGCCATATATAATTAACCATTGCAAAGTCAAGTCCATTTACTAATATAACTATTGAGTATAACTAAACAAAACTGATTCGTTTTATAACAACTACATAATACTATACTTATTCATCAAATTAAGCGCAGTGTTCATTATATGCTTTCATTGCGGTGAGATCTACTTCCCGGATACTGACCCAGACTTATTCACTATTCACCAGACTCAAAATCAATTCCCATCAACCTGATTGGCTCACGTGACATAAGATATGAAGAAAAATAATCCCTGACCCTAATCACGTGAGCCAATAAAATTGCCGGGAATTTGGTTCTGGTCCGGGAGATAGATCCCACCGTCCATTGGAATCCAGCAAACTTTCTCCGTTGATAATTGTGCTCGATTTATTTCCACCAACAAGTTCATAATACAATGGCCAATCAGTCTCAATTATCTTTAATGTGTTTCACGGTGTCCCTTTAACGTGTCATTTTTGACACCCCTAGCACGTGCTTCGATGTCTGTCTAATGAATGTTCTCTCAGAAATCGCTTGTTGCCGACCATGCGGAGTGGAGAGCAAACATGAAGTAATGGCGATTCCACTGTCTTTACAGCATTGGGCAGTGTTCCCAGAAAGATTGCAAACAATATTACCGATAGCATTGTTCCATACGTGGAGATAATGTAAATTAGTTTCTTGCCATTGGTTTGAAACACGCCACATCCTCACACTCCACATCCTCACGCTCCACATCCTCACAAACCACATCCTCACACTACTAGACATGCGTCATTATTATTGCGTCTTTGCAACGAATGTAGGTGGATTTGGTTTCACCATACGGGATATCGTACTCCTGACAACGCCAGCTAAAATACATGTTCTTGTTCAATGGCTTGTTGGAGACTACACTGCAGTCTGTGGCTACTTGCGTTAGTGTATCATAAGAAACGCAAACTCTGATATAACCACTCGCTGTAGAAGAGTTAATACACGTGAAGAATTCTCCTACGTGTTAAACAAAACATGTGAAAGAACACGACTTCACATACTCATATTAGAAACAGAAATGAAATTAATCTAAAGTGGTCATCTTACAACGTTCATAGCAGTGTGAGTATTTACGGATTAAGCATTGGCTGACAATTAACAGTAGATAAAGAAGACCATTGGAGCCATCGACAATGAAGAAGTGCTTGAAGAAGGCGATGACGGCTATCGGGGTGGTGAAGGCGATGGTAAGCCGGTGCCTGTTCTCCGCCCACGGCTTCATCTGTATCTGGCGGGTGGTAGTGGACAGACGGAACCCTCTGTATTGGTGTCTGCTCTCATCTATACCCATGCTGGTACTGGAGGGAATCTACACGCTGAAGAAGAAGAAGGGAGGAGAATGGAAGTGGTAAGGTATTTTATATGCAACATTTATTTTTCCTTATGGCAGAACATTGTTTCTGCACCCCACTGTGAGTCCCCGTCTCCCTCTCCATTGTACTACTATGTCCACCGTGTACAAGCGGAAGCTTCGATTACGCCGGGGATATTTGTGAACACTGCATGCTTAATTTGATAATAGTCGTTATTTCAGCCAGGGAAAGTCGCTTCAGCACGATAACAGGCATAGATTTTGCAATGTAAAATGAGCAAACATCGCTA
>JAUTBZ010146228.1:0-12210 GCA_032361785.1 Lepetodrilus galriftensis
CGAATTAAACGGGCGAAAGGCCTATTCTATTTTACATCTTGTATTATATTTTATCTATATATATATATATATATATAGTATACATGTAGTATACATGTAGTTTGTATAGTATACTAGTATATGACGTGGACAAGAAACACGCGGCGATCACTGCTTATTAGATTTATGTTATGTGTGTACTTAACTTGTCAATTACAAACGTGACTGACACCGCATGTGCTGCCCTGATATGTACAAGCGACACACCGCAATGAACACTGATTTATCACTGCTTATCTGATTTGCCTCTTTCCAGAATAGAAACTCTTACCACAGCCTATACCTCTCCAATAACATGGTCATAGATACTATTTTTAGAACAATATCTGCATGATGTAAGTGTAACGTGGAACAGTATCATACACTTGATGGTATACTTTCTGTCACACTATAATTCGTTGTCGTTACAAAGTTTAGTTGTAGTTAGCTCTCATAGCAGCTAAGAGACCATAGCACTCTCTTAGCCGATAGCTAATACATTGCTAAGGTGTAGCTCTTAGCGGCTAAGAGAGCTCTGTGAAACGATACCCAGTCTTTTAGCTACACGTTTATGTGTTTAAATAAAGAGTAAGAAATAACGGCAAGAATGAACATATCGTATAATCAACAACATTAATTAAGCGACAGTAGCTGGTGTGGGTTTTTTCATAAATAAATTCAGCTTTATAATATTTTAACAACGAAGAATTTCCAAACGTCTACAGGCCCTAGACACTCTTCAAGAACTTGCAGACGTAGTAGAAGAAGAATTGACACCAGAATCTTTCAGCTGGGTTCAGATATTTGGTAGAAAGCTTCTCCACAAACTATCTACCGACCATTAAAGGCATAATACCACATTTATGGTTGTTTTGGACTATTTCCTAGCTATAACTGCAAAGTACATTCACTTGACATACATAAAATCATGTGTGTACTTCCAAAAAGCTGTCCACCGCTGTGTGTTTGACAAATCTCCATTGCAACACCCCGATAGACAACTTCTTCTTTATAGAGCAAAGAAGGGGACATAACTCTAATTTTGCTCGCATATTCCTTCTTAGAACAGTGATGCATCAAAGACAAGATAAATAGCTGAACGTTCCCTTTTTAAAATATAAAATATGATTTATATTATATCTATCGAGTACTGGGGGATAAGTACATCAGTAAATAACAACTTTTGAGTGAACAAATCAATCATGCTTAATGTTAGTCTCAGATAGAAATTCGTTTGTCCATTATATAGCTCACTCATCCGTGATATTATGCCTTTAAAAACTTGTGTTGAGTATATTTGTCAATTTGATGCAGTTCAATGAGACTAGGATCAGGCCCCGAGATTACGAAACTTTCTGAGTACAAAAACGTACTCAGACTATGCCGTCACATGACGTTTTATGAACACAATTCTGAGTTGAGTATGAAATCGTACTCAGAACAGTTTCGTAATCTCGGGCCCAGATGGAACATGCGCGATGACCTGGGTTAGGGCATTAGTCCATGGCCCAAGATTACGAAACCTTTCTCAATACTGTTTCATACTCAACTCAGTTTTGTTCATAAATCCCCATAAATATTATATATAGATTTTGAGCTTGATTATTTAAATCGTACTCAAAGATGTCACCCTATTGGACCCAAGTCTTACTTCCTTGCTACAAGAGCAAAATAGTTGAGGATACGTACATAACCTAATTTGAAACCTCGCGCATGTTTATCATATAATATGCATGTAGCCATTATCATTGGACATCTAGATAGTAATATTAAGATTATCTGTGGCTTACACATCTTGGAATTCATTGGATATAGTTTCAAATAGTTCCAGTGTTAGGGTAATTGTGCCGTTTGTTCTCAAATTTGAGATTGGCGGGTATGTGCGTTATGACAGGAGGATTAAATATCATAAAGGGAGATAACTCTAAGTTTCGTCTCGAATATAAAGGATTATATTTAAGGACGGTCGCCATTGAATTTGTAGAGACAGATGGGCGAGCGCGTCTATTGTTAGAATACACGTGATATTGGATATAGAGTGTGCATAGCATAGATAATCCTCTATAGTGTTAAACCACGTGTTTGACAGGGGACGAATATGAATAATTGAATAGATACCAGTCTGCATATTGGTGAATGGATAGCATATTGCTGGTATATTTTCAAAGTAGTAATCTACTTTGTGAAGCGTATCTGTAAAACAAACGTACATTTGGAGAGAAAAAAAAAGTCGAGAACCGGATATCAGTTCTACTTTGTGAAGCGTATCTGTAAAACAAACGTACATTTGGAAAGAAGAAAAAAGTCGAGAACCGGATGTCAGTGATGATACCCCGGTATACTAGTATCAATTGACACACTTCTAACACACTTTAAACAATAGACCCTGGGTCCGTATGCACAAACGTAGTTTAACGACAGTTTAGGCTAAACTAGGTTTAAGCGACGAGTTATACCACTGTCGGTATGATCCTTAAAATACGGTTTACTAAACTACGTCTGTGCATACGGACCCAAGAGTATACCATGTATACTATAGAGTCCGTGAATGGTTCTTACCACTGCTAGTAAGAGTTTAAAAAGTTGTGCATTCTTTGAAAAATAAATAACAAGGCTTGGGGTGCAGATAATGTTTACAATCAGTTCCAATGATTTACTTATTCCTCTTTATGTAAGACTGTTCTGCACGGCATTAGATAAAGGTAAGCCTATACGTATATTTAATTTGATATTGTTTTATTGTATATACATCGTCTCTCATAATCCTAACTTGATGGCTCACTTGTGTACTGTTGCTATGTTTTATTTATTTTATGTACATTATTTTATGTGAGGTGAGACGTTAATAAAATATAAGTTCGTCTGTTCTTTACGGTCCACCCGTGGCTTATATTGGTTGCACAGTGGTATTAATGACCAAAGTTACGTCCGTCTGATTGCATTAGCTAGTTGCTTGGGTAACCTATTCACTTCCATTGTTAGTTAGCGTCGTTATGCCTTCTCGCAACAATTAGTTAGCCCGCTTCCAAGCTGGCTTTAGAAAGAGTCGTGAATACAAAAAAAAAGAACCACTGGAATATTTATGAAAGCTCAGAAACATCCGTGTTTTAAATTTACGGCACTGGCAGTCCATACTGTATACTCATTGATTGTAAATTAATCTCTTTTAATAAAATCAATAATAATAATACATGTAATAATAAAACCAATTCGGGGTTTGAAAATAACTATAGTCTACTGAGGTCAATGTATACATATAGATTTAATAAATACAATAATTAAAGTTAAGACAGTCAACATGCTATAGTACATGGTGAACTTGATAGAGGGTTAGACTATTATTTGCAATCAACACTATTAGAAATGCTATCTTCTTGCAAAGTTGATGATATCATCGAGTTATCACACGTTACGTATAAATTGTCAAGTTGTGATATAAGCGAAATAATCTTAACAACGGTTCTAAACCTAAAATTCAAAGCGTACCAATGGCTATAAGTATATACAGATGTAATTTGCAAATTGATATTAGTCAGCAGATTATGGCCGGATCACCATGTATCATATGGCCATACGAGTGCTCATGGTCTCGTAGTAGATACGAGAGCTTCGTGAAACGATACCCCGAAGATGACCTAATCTAGAGGTGAGTGTACTATACGCTTGTACTATCGTGCTTATTAATGTCAATGTTTAAATTGAATTAGATCTCGCACAGTGACCTACGGTATCTTGCTAATTTGATTAAAATACCCAAATGTGTAGGATTCAATGTTTCCAAAGGTTTACATTGGCTCTCTCTGCCCGTGGAATAAGTTTGCGTGTGTACGAGTAACTTTAAATTTAAAACCTGTAATTTTAAAACGATTAGACTGAAAACCAATACCCATGGGTGACGTGTAGAATTAGGACCCATGCAAAATGTTGGACAAAGGTTCTACGTCTCAACTTGTAATTTCTGGCGACATCCTTTCTATTATTTAGAAGCTGTAAAGTCATTTAAAAGCGTGTGCTGTCAACATGGTTTTCGGAAACTGGAAGATACGGTGAAGCTGATGACGTAATTGACATCATGTGCTCGCCGGTGTCAAGAAAGAAGGACCAATTTGGTCCTGTTTAATTTTTCCAGTGTCCAATATAACTTGAGTCACCTGTGGTACTGGGAGCCGAGACCGGTGTCAGGACACCACTGAAATATACACGTTCCTTTTAAATTGACGACTGAGAAAAACAAGTGACGTGGGAAGTAAGACAATTGAGTTGACGTCACGTCGTCAGCAGATGGTAAGTATCGGTGTCTTTTGCATACAGGTGTAGATTTCAATAGTTGTGTCAAGAAGTAATCCTTGATAAATGATGAATGCGGAGAAACTTTAATAATTGAAAGTTTTAAAGGTTTGTTTGAACCAAGACTATGTTATTTGGAAGTACAAGTCTTGTAACATTATGGTTGTAAATTGCATACGTTTTACGAAAGGGTCGTATAAATCCTTTACTGCTATACCGTCATGTCCTGCAAGTTACCGTCGTGTCCTGCAAGTTACCGTCGTGTCCTGCAATATTTAAAGCATATCGTACACCCTGATTCACGCCCGGACTACAATACGAAGCTGCTTGAAACACGCGGCTGATGGTTTTGTTGAACAAATAATTTCACATGTGTTTGATGAAGTGGACTTCGTAAGTTCGAGGTGTAATTTAATGGCGGAAGTGATGCAGAAAATGTACATTTACAGCCATAAATTGTTTATATGAAAGCACAAAGAACAACGCTATTTTCATAACCATGTAATGTACAGGATACTTTCTAAATTTGACAACAATCTAAAAGGCTTCCAGAATTTCAAGTACAAACAAAGGAATCGAAGAGTGGAAATTAACCAGAGATGACAGACAACAATTTCTGGCTTTCAGTATTCGTTTAGTAATCGCTTTTACTGTGAAACTTGTCAATTACGAAAACCTCAAAAATTCATGAATGGTTTAATTATCTGATGGCCGGTGCTCACTAACGGTGGTCTGTATGTTAAAAACACTCCAAATCAAATAGACTCTTCCACATATCGGCGTAATATAATCGAACGCGTAACAACGTCAAATGTTGTGGCGTTGCAATGACACCTCAACACGTCTTCTTAACACAACACCGACAACGTCCGAGCTGGTTAAGCCCGAAACAAATCCCCCGTCATTCTATTTTTTATTCGACTAGAATAACCTTCACGTGTTATATCCCACAAAAAAACGTCAAATGAGTAATGCGTCTTCGCGTTAAACCTGTAACTGAGAATATGACGTGATGCCATCTTTACCAAAGTCCATGTTGGCCATATCTCAGAGCCCATTGACGTCGTCTTGGTGAAGTCAGGTCACCGTCTGCGCATGTCCAGGTGACAACTGATGGACATGCGCAAGTGAGAGGTGTTATATAGACGTGTCGATATCAACATGTCCGACAAAATATGCATACACTTGTCCTGGGACGCTGGTGTCAAATTGAATCAAGTATAAATATATTTATGAATGTAAAGAAACTAAATTTATTTATTATATTTTATTAGTATACATTTGAATATAAATAATACATTTATCTATTGACGATAAATGCAATATATTTAAATATGTTTATCATTTCGAGACTTTTTTTTATATTTCAGTTGTTTCTTTTTATTAATGTACTGTACATTAATTTATTTCCCGCATTTATGTAATCTGATAATATAACATATAATATATGTGTGTCGAGCCACAAGCAAAGAAAATTCTACTTATGTATTTTACTCGTATCTCTATTAAATATTATGGAAAAGTGAAAATTTAATAAGGGATAATAATAATAACAATAACAACAATAATAATAATATAGAAATCTATACTCCGGCATGTAATATATTCGTATTACCATTAACAGGGTAAGACCGTTCCATAAATATTATGTTAAGATGTTATAGAGAAGCACATTAAATATGTCGCATTATTATTATACATTAAATATGTGGAGATGGATAATTATTATTTAACTTTGATGGATTGTATTAATATGAATACACTCTTACAGTAAGTGTTGTGAGTAATAACGTGTGACTGGCGATTTTGATTGAAACATATTTTATTCATCAGAAAAGGATAGGAAACAAGTTATCCAACTTATTTATGCGCCGCTGAGATACTGTATGAAGCAGATGTAGGGCTTGTTACGCTCATCTAGAACATTGTGGATACTTTCTACATTTAAGGAATTGTTTACTTTTGTGGATTAGCGGTTTTTATTGAGCTGTGTGTGGTAACACCCGTCGGACAGAATGTGTACATATCACTTTTGTTCAGTCAATAAGTCACCCAGTTGTAACGTCGCCACACCAGACAGAAGTTGACATGTCATTATCGAAACACTAAATCAAAACCGTTCAATTTCAAACATGAACTAGTAAACAAAGTTGTCGTCCCGATGTTTGATCAAGCTTGCGCGATAATAGAAATAGGATTAGTTTTCGAATCCTTCCAACTTTACCTGTGACAGCTGACTGTTTGAGGTTTGCAGGCGTTATTTATGTTTTCTCATTAAACCCGCCACCTTTACTTGTTATCGACAAGGGTTAGTCTGTCGTTAGATTAGACAGAATGAGCATATACTACGATAGATATCCCAGATATCCCAGAAAAAAATATCGAAGAATTTCATCAAAAGCAAAACATTAACTATGATCTATATTCGTTTCATCCTGTCCAAATACGCAATTGACAATTTCCTGATAATGTAATAGTACATTTTTATTAGTTTCATTGTCGAGTAACAAAGTTGAAACACTAGCATCAGTGATGACTAATATAGATACGATCTTACCTAGTCCTATACATAATACCACAGTATTGCAAATAATTTAAACAAGTTTTTTAAAAGTCATCAAAATAATCATAACATTTCCGTAACAAAATTCAGTTCATGGCATTGGAATATTGCTCGATACTTGTTTAATTCCGGCTCCTGAGATTGACGCACTTATTAAATAAAATATATTATATTCTGTATAATAACGAAATTATATGAAAATGTTATTTTCTCAATTATATTCCACAATTCTCGAGGGTTCTTTTATAGATTGTCCATACCTAATTTACATCCCATGAGCATTTCCACAAAACCTCGGACTAATAACTTAATTATGTTGGTAATGTTTGGTAGTGTTTTGAACATTGACAGGTTTCTAAAATAATGTAATATTTAAATACTTTTGCATGTGTTACTTGTGTTAAAAATATATTTTTAAGTAAATAAACTTAATCCGTTTTTATTGTGAAAGAGACAAAAATGCCATATTGAAATAATTAATGTAGCAATTAATAGTTTTGTATAATATGTTAATTGTGGGTACAAGCAAATATTTAAACTTTTATTTTGATTAAATCATTCTTTAGAAGGTGCACGCTCACCGTAACAGAAAATGCATATGTCCGTTGCCATTATTTATTTGCAATATATTAAAAACGGAATTTGAAATCAACAAGCCAATTAACATATCTACACAACACACACTTTAGGATATGAAACTATATCTTATTAATTAATAAGAAAAACAATGTCAACATGTTATAAATATGATATAGAAATCTTGTTACATATGGGACCGATAGGAATGTTGTTTCATATAGGATTTGTGTTACATTTAGAACAGTTGGTACACCTAGGACCGTTGGTACATATAGAGCAATTGTTATATACCGTAGAGGATCGTTGTTACAGTTAGTCTTAACATTTACAATATAGGACAGTTAGTAAATGCGTCCATGTATTGAAAGAAAATTAACAGAAGATTCTATCAGTCTAAACCGGAATAAAACGAGCTGGAATAATATCTACAAATGCTCACTAATACTTAATTCTATATACTATTTTTATTTTATTGAGTTGCTAAAAAGGAATTTTCAAGTTAAAAATAGTTTTCTTAAATAATCTGAGTTGTTCTAATACATGTTATTCTGAAAACGATAGTAAATACTACTTAGGTTTTCTAGGAGTAACGTTTAACTAATTCCACATGACCTTCTAAGCTATTGTCTAAGAAAATTATGAAATATATATATAAAATTATGAAATTATTTATAAATTTCAGTCCTTATTATTAACAATAATTATTAAGTTGTAAACAACGTGTGGATTAAAAACAACCAACACATAATAGGATGTATGTATTATATTAAAATTATTCGTAACAGTTCCGAAAACAGATGAGTTTGTTCAAGTACAATAACATTCAGCTTGGCGATTATAGATTCAGATTCAGTTCCTTTTTTTTAGCGGGGAGGAATGTGATTGATTCATTTATAAATGTCTTCAACATTTTTTATAACTATTCACACAATTACAAACTTACCCTATCATTACGTAAAAGCCCCCTATCTAGGAAAAGATAAATCAGATCTTAAATCGACAACAGGCTAAATATCCCCTCTAGTACCGAGCCGTCGACCCGAAAAATTGAACTGTAAGCTGATTGAAAAAGCAACGTATAGAAAGACGCACTTCTGTCCTCATCAACGAAATGCCATGATTGAAGAGTTACAATTTCAAGGGAGATAAACACCGTGCATCCAGGTACCTGTCATATTTACTGATGATAAATGATAAATGTAATTGATGACAAGTTTTATCTGATTCTGTTAAACAGGAGTTATCGGATTTCTAGACAAAATACAATTACCAAGCGGGACTAGAGGGCACATCGCCGTCTGTACTGCTGGATAGAGGTACTAGCTGTACACTGTATAGAGAGGTATACTTACACTGTATAGAGGTATACCTGTATACTAGTACTTCTACGTCTCAGAGAGGTAATACCCAGTATATAGATGCTGGGTAGATAGTATACGGCAGCCCGTTCGGGTCATAAATAACACTATGATCAGTTCTGCCGGTTGACATACACACTTTATTCCCGCTACAATGAATTCGGTCGCTAAACATATACAGTAACACTAGTTTTCGTATACTAGTATATGGAGGAATACTGGAATGTGTTGATGGGTGGATACACATCTACGGAAATCATGAATAATCTGTCGGACGTTTGGATATCTACATAGTGTGTGTATGTTCACATGTGTGTGTGTGTGTGTGTGTGTGTGTGTGTGTGTGTGTGTGTGTGTGTGTGCGCATGCGTGCGTGAGTGAGTGCGTGCGTGTGTGTTTGGTTTATATTTCAGTGAGAACATTTTACACGATGCGAATGTATCATTATAGACTTATTGTTAGCCAATCTTCTTTACGGACCGATGTAAATACACATAATATTATTTTTAATTGTATTATATAATATTTCGACGGAATATTTAAGCAATAGTCCATATCTTCATATAGGTTTAACGTGAGATACTATTGCAGGCTAGAAATGTACTGTATGTATATCTTTAAAAATATGTCTAGAAGGAGGTGGTGTATCGAACTCATCCGAAGGGAAGTCACTCTATGTTATAACCTATGCATTTTTAAACATAGATGCTATGATGATGGTTATTTATATTATCACTGTGTTATGTACCGGATTCGAGTCATCAGGGTGGATGATAAACAATTGAAACAGTGTGTCGGATTACTGATATAAAGTAACTTTAATGAGCCCTGAAAGAAGCCAAGATTATTATTTACAGTGTTTCAGTGAGCATAACCATTGACCAATACATACATATACCACAGTTAGGCTGTCTTCTTAGTTGTAGGAAACAATAGTAGTATATCCTCGGGTGCTGAGAATAAATATGGCCCATGCTCTGATCAGGAACAAACTTTGTACCCCACGTGTCCTCACATTCATAACACAGTGTTGATGTGTGTGAACAAATGTTTGTGTTAATGCCGTGTTTAATATTGTATTGTATGTTGGAATTGTAGATAGTTCCAATAATAAGAGAAAACAAGTTGGTGTCTATTTTTTTCTTTATATAAAACGGTGTGCATAATTATATTCTATCTAGTCGTCAACATATTTTACAGATTATTTTTTTTGATAAATCAACTCGTGAAATAATTTAACTTTTTTTATTCACATTGACATCGCTGAACATGATATTTCCTCTAGCTCCCCATGGGTAGTTTTGTATCATTTCCAAACCTTACAGTTTCAATTTCAACTTGTCAAACTGTGATAAATATTTGAGCATTTTGGTGTTAGTTACAAGAATGTAATTAGGCGTATTTCTTGTTACACTTTAAACAAGCCTTGATGCCTCGAGCTTGTCACGTGTTTGAGTCACGTGGCAGGTAAACGTTTCGAGGTCATCCGTGACGATGACAGGTCGTCCAATGCGGCGATGCCCCTTGGGCAGGGGGCTTGACAGGTGAAGAAATTCCTGGGGTGACAAATTCGACATGGTCTGTGTCTATAAAACCCTTCCCCGAAGGGTTAGCGAACGAAACCTCCACTGTCCTATGTAAATATGAATTTCGATATACAATGTAATTAAAAGTGGAATCTTTTCCTGATATTGAGATCGCCCTGTTGTTGGCACGTCAACAAAAGACGGGTATTTTCTTTCATTTTAATGGCTGACGTTGTCTCGTAGTTCAAATGGGTTAATTTTACCCGAGTCGCCGCAGAATAGTGTCTGTTATTTTCTTAAATATATTAGTATCGTTTTACAAGTTGAAGCTGTAGTTCTGGTGATCCTGTGAGGCGAGGACGCGTTCCACCGATGCTTAACTCTTCTAAATGTTCCAGACAGCACTTGAATGAAACTGATTATTTTCAAGAATAAACAAAAATACGTGTTATTTTACAAACGTCAAAATATTACTATTCAGGGGGAAATTGGTTACTAACCAAACAGCTATACGTTGCATACACCTAATAGGTAAAGCTAGAATGTACGGCCCATGGCGTTTGATAAACATTTGTTTACTTTATTTCTAAATATAATTTGACTAGCGGAATAGCGATTCAGGGAAAGGTCTCGAAGTCAATCCAGTTGCTGATGCATGGCTTACGCTTGGTGTCATTTGGTCATGTCGTATGTTTATATTACTTACGACAATTGTTTAATATCCATATTAAAATATTTCATTTAACACATGACTATGATGCTTTTAACAAACATATTGCAAATAATGTTAGTAGGTGTATAATGGAATAGTGTATATTATCTAGGAGTTTAATTTGATATATATATATCACTTGTTTTACTTATTCTGCAAACCACGCGAATGGGTTTTTGTAATTGTTCATTTAAGAAGAAGAACAACAGCAAAAATAAAACAATAATATCGTAATATCATAATATATTACGTGCACTAAAACTGTGGAATATGTTCGTCTATGTATACCCACAGTAAAACTGTTTAATTAGTTTGCTGAGTGAGTGGAGAAGGTTATATTTAGTCAATACATATAGTATACACGGTCAAGGATTGTATAAGATACGTATTCATAAAGTATGCCAATATTATAATTATTATTATGTGACAATCTAACTCAGAAATTGACGCAATAGAAATACATAAAACTTGAACTTAATTATCCTTATTAAACGAAGGTGTTTAAACGTTAATTATGTTTTTACACTATTCTGAAGTATTTAAGGGTGTGGTTTTTTTTGTATATAAGATTAAATTGAACATAAATAATAGTAACAAATAAAAGTGAAACGTATGTAAAATAAACTATCTGGATATAAATATATATATACTCTCATTTCAATCCGTCAATATATTGTTGAACATTCCGCCATGCAATATAATATTGAACGATGAATGTATAAGGATGGATACAATTACATTACAGACGTTTCCACTTTACCTACAGATTTACATCATCGATAGACATTGATTGAGATAATTACCTGTTCACGTAGCATTATTACTGATCCATGTCCCTTCCAGACGCTACCCCACAGGTACATATCCCTGCCCTCATGTTTACACTCGTGAAACTCGGGCGTGGTCAAAATCTTTATATTGCCATTCATTTTAGAAAAAACTAACACCGTTCTGACTAAGATAGAGTTCGCACGTCAACCCTGCCAAGAGTGTGTTAACAATTGCAATGTCAATGTTACGAGATGTTAACGTCTAGACAAGACATGTCATTTACTGTTACGAGATGTTAACGTCTAGAAAAGACATGTCATTTACTAACGATGACCGCTATCCACCTCCCAACCCACCCCCACCCCCTCACCCCACCCATCTACGGCGGTACCTGAT
>JAUTBZ010146239.1:0-12210 GCA_032361785.1 Lepetodrilus galriftensis
GTAAACTGAAATTCATTGTAAAAATCAGGTATTATACACATTACCTGATTATACAGATTAACTGTAACATATACATGGCATTCCTCAGGATAGAGTAAAAACAGCAACGCAGAGAATAAGACCATGACGTCATTGACGATGGGATTGCTACTGATAGTGATAGAATCACCCTGAGGGTGTCACGGGGCCGAGTGTTATGGACATAGCATTAACACATATATTTTTTACTCAAAAGAAAAATAAATATTAAAAACGGGAGGATAACTTCAGAAATTAAATATAATACTAATAGTTTATTTCATGCAAGTAGGCTTCAGGCCCATGTACATTTATAGTTCATTTGTAGTACATTTATAGTACATTTATAGTACATTTATAGTACATTTATAGTACATTTATAGTACATTTGTAATAATACCATAGTAAGTGAGTGAGTGAATATGGAGTTTAACGTCGCTGCCGGAATCTTTCATCCATTTGCGACGAGTAATACCATAGTCGTAATCAGAGTACCCTTATCAACATAGCGATGTCCGACCCATGTACAGTATAACTATCCAACGAGTGTGTGGTAGACAGCCACAGTAATCCACTATTGGTCCTATTAGTGTACACGCAGAATTTCTGCATTTCCTATACTATCAGAGGTAGCCGTTTGTGAGGACCATGAGCTTATACATATCTTCAAATGACAGGCATCATAGAAGTAGGCAGTTTAACAGGGAAGGACGGAACAATCCACGACAGGATGTGATGATGTCCGGTATGTCGTCATGGCGAAGTAGTCCTAGGACTTGCTAGATGACGTCACGAGACCAAAGGTAGCAATGCGCAGTAAGCAGTTCAACAGGGAAGGACGGAACAATCCACGACAGGATGTGATGATGTCCGGTATGTCGTCATGGCGAAGTAGTCCTGGGACTTGCTAGATGACGTCACGAGACCAAAGGTAGCAATACGCGGCGCAGCTGACGAGTCAATCATACTCAGCTATGCCAACATCTTGCCTGGTCTGATCTCAACATATCTACATCTTCAGCATTGCTTGGACATCTTCAGCATTGCTTGGACATCTTCAAGCATTGCTTGGGCATCTTCAGCATTGCTTGGACATCTTCAGCATTGCTTGGACATCTTCAGCAATGCTGGACATCTTCAGGGTTGCTGGGACATCTGTAAGATTGCTTGGACATCTGCACCATTGCTTGAAGGACATCTGTAGCATTGCTTGGGTATCCGTAGCATTGCTCTGGTTGCAGGGTAACGTGTCTGTCTCCGGATATCCGGATACACGTAGCATTGATGGTGGTATCCGATCTAAGGATATGAAGCAAACTCAGAAAATCTGCGTGTTAGGATATCTGTGTGTCTGGATATCTGTTTTCATGTGCCATCTGGTATCATGATATTCCAGTGAGGAATCTGATTACAGAATATCAATCTACATTTATAGTATTGAGGGCATGTGTTAAAGAATGTGTATGTAGGTTATATGTATAATATGTCATGTATAATGTCTTCTAAGTAATGCATTTCATGTATAATGTCTTCTAAGTAATGCATGTCATGTATAATGCCTTCTAAGTAATGCATGTCATGTATACTGTCTTCTAAGTAATGCATGTCATGTATAATGTCTTCTAAGTAATGCATGTCATGTATAATGCCTTCCAAGTAGCAGATGTCGTGTATACTGTCTTCTAAATAATGCATGTCATGTATAATGTCTTCTAAGTAATGCATGTCACGTATAATGTCTTCTAAGTAATGCGTGTCATGTATAATGTCTTCTAAATAATACATGTCATGTATACTGTCTTCTAAATAATACATGTCATGTATAATGTCTTCTAAATAATGCATGTATAATGTCTTCTAAGTAATGCATGTCATGTATAATGCCTTCTAAGTAATGCATGTCATGTATAATGCCTTCTAAGTAATGCATGTCATGTATAATGTCTTCTAAGTAATGTATGTCATGTATAATGTCTTCTAAGTAATGCATGTCATGTATAATATCTTCTAAGTAATGCATGTCATGTATAATATCTTCTAAGTAATGCATGTCATGTATAATGTATTCTAAATAATGCATGTCACGTATAATGTCTTCTAAGTAATGCATGTCATGTATAATGTATTCTAAATAATGCATGTCACGTATAATGTCTTCTAAGTAGTACATGTCATGTATAATGTCTTCTAAGTAGTACATGTCATGTATAATATCTTCTAAGTAGTACATGTCATGTATAATATCTTCTAAGTAATGCATGTCATGTATAATGTATTCTAAATAATGCATGTCATGTATAATGTCTTCTAAGTAATGCATGCCATGTATAATGTCTTCTAAGTAGTACATGTCATGTATCATGACCTCTCTGTTTGAGAAAGTCATGATGGCACATCGACATACTGATCAGTCGCCGCAGTCGCCAATACTTTCAGTAGACAACTTCTTTAACGGATTACATTTTACAGACAGACATATGCCGAAAATATTTATGTTTGAGAATGTAATGATTGCACATCGGTATCCCGAAGTCGACAGAGTGCACAGTAGGCCTATATTTATGACAAGTACCCAGTAGACGACTACTTAACTGGTTTACATATTACAGACAGAAATATGCCCAACATAATCAATCTTACATAAGCACACATCGTGACAGCAAACGGGCACCCAGCACATACAATACAATCTATTCGTTAATTCCTAGTCAGAAACTGCATTGATCTGTTAGTAAGAAACTGGCATTGATCCATAGAAAGCCACCATACCCACGTGTTCCCCTCTCCGCAGCCAGCGGGTCTGGTGGATGTTGTTCGGTGCCTCTGTGGGGGCTCCTTCTATAAACTGAGGTGTTTCACATGCATGTCCTCGCCTTGTGGATGTTCCTCAGGTCCGCTGTGGAGGCTCCTTCTATGAACTGAGGTGTTTCACATGCATGTCCTCGCCTTGTGGATGTTCCTCAGGTCCGCTGTGGGGGCTCCTTCTATGAACTGAGGTGCTCCACATGCCTGTCCTCGCCTTATTCCGACCTCATGGCTGATGTTGACTCAGTAGTTATGATATCACAATAGCGGCTGATGACGGGCACACACATACACACGAGTGATCCAGTTAGAACATGTCTAGGGCTTCGTCCTTCTGCACACTGTCCCCCTAGAGCTGCTAGGTATCCAGTTTGGACGTGACCCGAGTTGGCCGGTGTTACTTACCCACTCTGCAAATATTAGGCATACAGATAGAGTTTCATGAGACCTCTTTCAAAGTTATGGCGGGTTTCCTTTTGAGATATATGTGTGTGTACATGCATTTTATTACCTAAGTTGAATCATCGATTGCTACTACTGAAATCTTAGGAATGTTTTCAACAATAAAATACTAATATAGTAGTTCTTCTTCACCTTTTAGGCTAGTGTTCGTATGGCTCTTAAAATATGTTGGTACATCATTTACAGTCACATATTATCTCAAATACTGACCATACAATATGGTAAAAATATTATAAAATAAATTTAATTTAAACAGTATTTCTGTTGTATACCATAACCGACGGCGCTTTATCTGCTAGGACAACAATCAGAAGGTGGGCGTTTTATTACACGCGTCACTTTCAAATATCTCTTGTCACTTGTCGTGACTATTCCATATGGAAAATACAATAGACACGTTCTGAAAAGTTGTTCATATATCCACAGAAACATTCTTGCATTATATTGTATTAGTACAATACAGTTCATTAACATAACAATTACTTCCTTGCGTGTAATAGGCCTCAAACTGGATTGTAAAATGGTTTTACAATGCTGAAAATAGTTATGATGATAGTATACATGTATGTAGTTTATTTCCGATTTATATTACTTTGAGAAGTCCATTGTCAGGTTGATAGTATGTTGATCGTTTCATCTTCCCGATGATCTATTATGCTAAAAAAAAAGAAGACATTATTTCTTATGCAAAAAAAGAAATATATAACAATAAAATAATCAAATAGATTCTAACCTAAATGAACAAAATCTAGAATGCTAGGCAACACACGACAACTACGTAAATGTCAAGTGCAAAGTCTGGGTAGACACGACGCCGCAATAGGACCCAATTACTACGATCGCTGGGTCCAGTTCACATGTTTGCATAGGTATCTTGTCATTGCAACCCATTTAGTCCGAGAGCCAGATTCTGTGGGAGCTCAAAATCCAAGTTTACCCTACCCTATGCCTCATGTCAATGGAATAGAGAAAGTTTTAACTAAACTGTCCTCTAACTTCACACTAAGCCTCATTGTACAAACAATCACAAGTGTAGACTTTGACCAAGTTTGAATATTAACCCTTGAAGTAATACGACCCGTGATCCTTTAACCCAATTGTTAGGTTTTGCTATTTTACACTACATGCAGTATGTAACTGGGTATAATTTCCTTAATAATTTACTTATAAAATACGTTTAAAAAATACTGAATAACGAATATAAAATAATCAATGATTTACAGTAAAACCTCTACTGTATAGAAACTCACATTGTTCAGTTTTCTATATAACCTCAAGTAGAACATACCTATTTGCCCTGAACGTTTTCTTTTGAATCACCCATCGACAAGTTATATATCTGTGAAATTATTCCAGTACAAAATGTACTGGATTCACAGACGAGAGGTTGAATATACAATGGCCACCTAGACGTGTGTAGAATATTCATACAGCTTTAGACGACATTGTATTTAATGAATTACGAATGACATGTACAGCAAACACGTCCAACATTACGATCATTAAATCAAACTGCATTTGTCATTCAGCTGTCGACGTAGTTGGACATTTAGCGTTGCAACGTGTTGAAATAACCCCACTTCTGGATCAATTTAGTACAGGTAACTATACGTCGATATATAGCATTGTGAGCGGTTTAATTTAAACATAAAAAAAATACCAACCATTAATTTCCCCAGAATTGAAAGAAAGACCATTATAATGTAAACATCCATTTATGCAGACTTCTGTGAAACAGTTGAAGTGAGTAACTACAACAATGAACTGTTTAGGATAGTGGTGCGAGTCTCAATACCTCTCGACGTGCCATCAACTATAGCTCTGCTATCTGCCATAGGGTAGCTGAATGCAGGCTGCTCGTTAATTAGACGGGGAAAGAGGTGAAATAAATATTTACCGATGGATATTAGGTCCGTTCTGGTTCTAGCAAGCAATGCTTTCTCTCAGGGACGTCCACAAACATGAAACAGAGCACGAAATACAAGACCCTTTCTCAAACATTATTCTGGGTACAGTTTGCACGATCATTGATCAATGGAGGTCTGGCTTCTTGATTCTACGACGGACTGTACCCATATTTTTCTCCCGTACCAATGTACCACTTTCTTCCCGTACCAATGTACCTTTTTCCTCCCGTACCAATGTACCAAGTTCCTGCTGTATTCATGCCCCAATGTCCTGTATTTCTGTACCCATTTCCTCCTTATTCATATAACAATTATGCTGTATTCCTATTCCCCCTATATTCCTGTACCATATTCGCCTATATTCCTATTCCCCCTATATTCCTGTACCATATTCGCCTATATTCCTATGCCCCTATATTCCTGTACCATATTCGCCTATATTCCTGTTCCTCCTATATTCCATATTCTCCTGTATTCATGTTCCTCCTATATTCCCATACCATATTCTCCTGTATTCATGTTCCTCCTATATTCCCATACCATATTATCCTGTATTCATACGCCCTATTTCATCATGTATTCCTGTACCAATGTTTCTCCTTATTAATTTTAGATACCCATTTATTAGTATAAATATATAATATATCTGTGCCACTTTCCTCATTCATTCATGTCAAAACCTATTCACGTGCATGTACCCATTCCCTAACTTTTCTTTCCATGTACCCATTTATTCCTGTATTATTCTACCAATTTTATCCTGTACCAAGTACCCAGTCCATCCTGTATCTGCCTGTAGATTTTTACTTATTGTAAATCATGGGTACAAATGTAAACACGAATATACAAATGGTCTTTGGGTATCGTTTCTCGAAGCTCTCATATCCACTATGGGTCCATAGCGCTCTCGTAAGTGCACAATCCTCATGCATACATTAGAGATCGCTACGAGAGTCCTTATGGTCTCGTAGTAGATATGAGAGCTTCGAGAAACGATACCCTGGTGTGGTTTAATACTTTGGTCTGTTGACATCCCACTCGTGTACAGGAAAGGTGGCGCTAGATTGTATTGGGCTCTGAACTAACGTATGATATACACGGGCAACTTAAACAGCTCTGCGGGCAACCTAGTTTATAACACCACTTGGCCGACATTATTAAAATATTAAAAAAATATATATATATTCAGCCCAAGTCAAGCAGATTGCTCGCTTCAAATAGATGGGACACCCGATCTACACCCTTATTTCTTTGAACTTCTGGGCAAGTAGCTCAACATGTTAGTCCAGAGCCCTGCTTACTAACATGCTATGTTACGCATAATTAACTATCAACGACAGTAGACAAGTCAGTCAAAGTAGTGAGGAGCGGTATTGAAATAAGCTGCACAGCTGGTTTACCAATCCTCATTCTTTGCTGAATAAAAATATGTTTAAACCAAAGTAGTCACTAGCATTACAACCACTCGTTTGAACATTCGGGGGTAAAATATATTTCTCCAAGGTTTTACAAAAGTCTGTGGACGGTATAATTCATTTTAGATATAAATGGTATTCTGTTTCTTTGTTATTTTGTTCCAATCAAATTATTACTGTCATTTCTGAGAATCCATAGATACGACCTTTGAACCGGAAGTTCCAGTACATGACTTCATTACTATTAACGATCTTGCATCTGATGATAACAACATTGAGAAAATATTAAGTTATTATTTTATAACTATTCCATACAGCATCTATCTAAAACGGTTGATTCTTCAATCTGCCATAGATGTATTTATAACAACTTTATGCCTGAATTCTGACTAGAAAACACTCAACTACCGTCCATTCATGAGATCAAGCGACAATCCACGTGAAAGCAATGTTATTATATTTCCCCTGTGTTACCATATTAGTAAAACTGTATTTCTCTATCACATATTATATATACTATGTATGGCTATTGAATAAAACAAGTTAAATAATCCTGGAGCATTAAAGGTATTCTTTACTTAGAATAAATGCAAATACTGGAATAGGTTATATGCTTACCAGAGATGCCGAGGATCGTGTCGAGTTCAAAGATTGGAATAATGTATAATATTTTATGTTAAATATACATATTTATATAGTAACTTATTTATTTCATTTTAAAATATATTGGGAAATGGCCAAATATATCTTTAAAAGAGTATTTACGTTTCAGTTGTAAGCTATAAATAGATTTACATTATTTTAGCTTGTAAACTGTGTTTGTTCGTTCACAGAATTTACTACACAATTAGAAATATTCTGGAAGCATAATAGTAAAATATTCTTATTATAGTTTGATGTCAAGAATTAATTGTCAGCTTGTATTCCTAAGAATATGTGTTTTCTTCTCAAAGTACAATGCAAATTAATTATTAAATGAGACGAATGGTAATTAATAATTTGTTATTAATTTAAAACTTAGTCGTCGTAGATTCAACATTGAAATTATAGAATAAAATTATTGGTAACATAATGATAGTCTTGAAACTACCGGATATAGTATTGCATTCTTAGTAACCCAAGTATTGTCGACAATAGTGTTATTGTGTGTATAGTAATAATTAATACTTCTGTCTTCTGCAGTGTATGTCTTCATGCATGGTAAAACAATAGCTAGTAGCTAGTAGTATATGCATTCACTAAGCTCAGCTAAAACTATATTATTAAGACTAAATATTAAAACTGCGTGTAATGAAATTATACAATTGTTTTGTCACAGGTGTCTGTCACAAATATTGAATACTCACGTGTTATATCAAATATTTGTGGCAGACAAGACGTGATAATATAATAGCGTAAATACACATACCGACCAGGATATGCAATGTACAATCTGTACGCTACCCGAGTTTTGGAGCTTAAAACTACTCTTTTAAAAAAGAATAATAGATAAACCTCTTAGACTAGATCTAGTATACTAAACATAGAATGCAATAATTTGTACAAATATCACTATAAATTAATATTATTGTTATTAAAACTATTTACATACTGAAGAATTCACTTACTTCCCAGTTTAGAAGAATATTATAAATGGTATACGTACATATACTTGGACGATTATTTATGCTATGCATATCTAAAAGCTTCCGTTTATATGGAGTTTTGTGGGGTTATTTTAAGCATGAAGATATTAAACAAAAACTAATAATTGTCGATGAACAAATATACAATGTTAAAAAAATAATTATTTAAAATAATTGTAGACACATATATTCCATGTATGCTCATATGCGCATATGTTTGTGTGTACGGGTTGCATTATAATTATAACACGTGAAGAATAACCATAATGTAAATATAGTAATAGTATAATTTCATTACAAAAAAAGTATGTGTCGGACTGTGCGGTTGTGTTGTGTGCGTGCTCGTGTGCGTGTATGCGTAAGTGTGTTTTTATAGGTGTGCGGTTTTTTCTGCGGAATAATTAGAAATTCCAGATTAAAAGTAGGCCTATTTGGACCACGCGTTCTTCATACAAGTACCGACGCATACGATATCGAAATAAAGGATGCACGTCGTCAGGGAGAGAAAACTACTACCGTACATCTGTTTAGCATACATCAACACGTCACATGTACCCCCCAGGCTTGCTGCGTGTGTTTCATTGACACGATCAAACAATACCAATTCTAAATTCAATGTCTTCCACTACAAAACTCGCGATCTTCACGAATCTGGAGGAGTTTCTATGACTCTCTGTTCTAACAAATAAAAATATTGCACCATTGTCTAATTTTAATAGTAACCATGACACCCACTCGCAATGTACACAGACGAAATCGACAAAGAGAACTGTCAATCAATGGATTGAGGAATTCACGACGGATGAAGCACGTTTTTCAATATGGAAGCATCGACTGTCCACTCTAGACATTTACTACGTGTTTTACAAAATAATGTACACATTTATCTATATCTACGACGTAGTCAAGCTTTTAGAAACTAAAAAATAGTTGCCAAAGAAAAGTACATGTATTATTATCAGACAATAATAGGACACAAACGGACCTGTCAAACGGTATTTATGGAAGAAATTAAATTTCAAAATAGGACATGACAATATTAACATTGACTAAAGTAATAATAAGTCGCCTTATACACACCTGTAATCAAATAGCACATTGACTTCCGCGCACTCCCGATAAAATCGCAAACACAAGAATAAGAAAATAGATTTCTCTGAAAAATAGTATACGCCCAACAATTTGTATTTTAAATAGAAGCAATACAGTTATTTGCAGCAATCAACAACGTAATTAAATATTAGTCTATCTATATTTACATTGTTTACATCGTGCTATGAACTTTCCTGTACATGTCATATTATAGTCTGTTTTATATCAAATTTGTATTATAAAATAACGTATTCCTTATTAGAAATATTTTTTTAAATATTTTATTTTATTTATTATCATCACGCTAAAGTAATTTATTAGAGAGGATGCTAAATCTAGTTTGAAATATTTGTTTGAATGTGAATGTATTAGTAATTGTGAATTTATTCGTAATTCTCACTCGAGAATGAATAGATTAGGACATTACATGCAGTGTTCTTTATCTTACTGTTATTTAAATATGTTCTTAAGTTTAAATAACTTTGTGATGTTTTCTGGTAAAATATTTCTACATAAAATAAACAAATTGTTAAATTATAAGACGATTATTATTCTTTTTACTAGAATATACAATAAACATTTTGTCTTAAGTTATCGTTAATGGCCATTATCAAGCAATATGAAATATACACATAAATTATGTGCAGCATGACATTAAAAATCGAATACTATATAATTCACAAATTATAGCAACGTAATAAAATAAAGGTCTTTTTTAAACGATGGTGTTATTCGGCAAGTACATGCAATATAATAGTTACTGTATGTGTAGTACATGGTGTATTCAAGGTACAGAAACGCACTTACTATTCAAATACGTAATATGAATAAACACACATTAGTTTGCAGTAAAATAGGGATTATAATTTCAGTAATGAAACAAGGTCGGATTACTAAGGAACGGACGGACTTATTTAACGCATTTATCCGAAATAGACATGACACCATTTAGCATTAAATTGGTATTTCCGAATGATCTACATACAATCAGTTTGTAGATCGTTTCTGAAAAAAAACCAGCCAATACTGTTAACTCTACAATAATTACCACAACTATGTATAACACAATTTAAGTACACAAATGTCGGACACCAGCCCAATGAAATACATCATTAATACAATTTGACGGGTCACTTACCGCCATGTTCATATCACTCACTGTCAATCAAACCATGGCCTCCAGTCACGAGATGGCGCATCGGATTTGTTGCGCGATCGTTCATCGAAATGTACGACTTTATCCACACTCAAATTTGCCTTTCGTGTTAAAGGGGTACACCCAACCATCGGTGACAAAAGTTTGTGACAGACGGTCTTCCAAGAATATTCTGCCGCAGACGACAATTGGATCTGTCGTCTGGTTATTTTAGCATCACGTGATGCTCTAGTCCGTATTGATGAACGGACCGCTTATTAATCGGACATTGATGAGTCAGCAAGAGGTTTCTGCCAATGAAAATGCAATTAAAACATGTTTCTGGACTCATTGAAGTCTGTACGGAAATAAAATGTCATCAACAAATATTTGTGAGTTTAAATTTACATCAATCTTGAAGACGATCGTATTAATTCCAATGGTTGACTTTCAAATTACTAGTACACCCTTTAATTTTATCTCGTTCAAAGCTGTCATCTTTGACGTGACATGGCAGTTATAATTACTGGGTATGCACAACCTACCCGTATACGTTGTGGCTTGCTGCTAATTAGCTATGTCATTAAAAATACAGCCAATCATATTTGCCACCGTGTCCATGTGACCTTGCGGTAAGAACACGTAAATAACGACATCGATTTCACCAGCGACGTGGTAGGTACAGACAGTTTGGTATTGTTTGCTTACACCACACAAAACTATATTCAATATTATGTTAAGAATATCTAATAGATTATGTTAATATAATTATTATGTCTAACCAACATCAACCTCCTAGTGTAAAATAGAGGTAGAGATGAGAACAACTGAAGCGGTGATCATTCATGATAATGTATAGTTGCATGCCAACATGTACTTTTAATAATGAAATTATTATCAATAATTGTATTAGTATTAATTAGTATATTAGTAGTAGTATGAATAATATTAGTAGTAGTAGTAATAGTAATAGTAGTAGCAGTAGCAGTAGCAGCAGCAGTAGTAGTAGTAGTAGCAGCAAAAATATTAATATTAATAGTAGTAGTAGCAGTAGTAGTAGTAGTAGTAGTAGTAGTAGTAGTAGTAGTAGTAGTAGTAGTAGTAGCAATCGTAATATTAATATTAGTAGTAGCAGTAGTAGTACTAGTAGTAGTAGTATAAAGGAATTTATATAACATTATTACTTCAGCTATTTGGAAAAAAATACGATTAATTATATATATTCATACGCCAAGGGATCTATCACTACAACCTAATCGTAGAATTACATCGAAATAATAGGAGATATTTAGCATGTTCATTCAATGTTCAAGCATAAATATTAGAGCAGCGTGTTCAATGCTATTTAATTCAGTGCACGGATGACTGTTCACACAGCTAACACTTAAATGGTACCAAAGTGTCTTCATTTAATTCTGTAACATGTGTTTTTACTACCGCCCAGCAGGATCGAGTGTTATATAATGGCGTACGATTCGGTCATTGATTTTCAACAACAGACATTTCAAATCGCGATGATCTGATATTCAGTAACAGTTGTGGAGAGATTCTGTTCATTGACGTAGTGCACATAGACCTACATTTGTCGTATTTGGGTCCGTCCTTTTCAACGATACTTGCCATCCAACCAGGCTGAGGAGAAACCCCTCTCTCCCCGTGACATCCTCTGACGTTCTCTCTCCCCGTGACATCCTCTGACGTTCTCTCTCCCCGTGACATCGTCTGACGTTCTCTCTCCGCGTGACACCCTC
>JAUTBZ010146250.1:0-12209 GCA_032361785.1 Lepetodrilus galriftensis
GTAGAGGTGTTGTGATTGGCTGCTAACTTGCGCCTGGTGCCGGGGCTCAGCATGTGTCTCACCCGGTCCATTGGTACACTGGCATTGGTCCCCTGGGTGCCGAGCTGAAAAACAAACCAGTCACCATCACATATCTGTGTTCAAAGACATCAGTGGAGTAAATAATACACATCATGAAAATATGAAACTGTACGTGTTGCGATTGTTCCTCATAACTTAAAACTATAGATAATGTGTGAAGAGTATAGATAATATATGTATAGAGTTTATAGTGTGAAAGAGTATCCATAAGCTCTATATATCCAACTGGTTAATTTCACGGTCAGCGCAAACGTGTTTGCACAGGGTATAGCCACGTCCACGAGATACCTGGGGTGGTACTACAGGTACCACGAGTACCACGAGTACCACGAGTACCACGCCGGCCACATATTGGAACCAAGTACCGGTATATCAAACCACAGGTAGCTCTTGGGTTAATCAGACTGCGCCAACTACCAATACAATGATTAGCAGCTGATTAGAACGCGTTATGTACCACATGTTTTCTTATGACACGACATCAACAGTACAATAAAACATTTTTAAAATAGCAAATTTCTTAGGCACTTGACTACATGCTTACCGGCTCCATGGCGTAATTGTTAGAGCGTCGGCCCGGAGTGCGGAAGGTCGTGCTCAGCATTAAAGGGATAAAGCAAGGACTGGCCAGCTCGGAGTCAGTATACTGTGTCTGAGTGGGGTATCAATGTTCTATCTGCGACATGGTATTCTTAGTGAACTAGCACTATAAAAACTGGTGGAAATCCAGACTAGTCAAGCAGTACATTATGCATGCAAGTCATGATGTTAGTGAAAGATTCTGGAAAGTGACTTTAAACCCCTGCTGGAAGCGTTATGATGTGCTACTCTACCAACACCGCCTTACTAGACTAGATATACGGACAGTACACACATAGAATGTGACACAAGTCATGATCGAATGTGGTATACAAAGAAAAAGATAAAAAAAAAAATAAAAAAATAAAAAACAATTAAACAAAATTTAAAATATGTAAAATATGTAAAAAGCAGCAAATAAACAAAACCCTAGCAGGTTGACTAGCGTGTATTCCATACACATGGACACACACGCACGTGGAGACTGAAACAAAACGCTTGTGGCCTGTGAATAGAAACACCGCACTTATTTTATCATTTCTCTTTACATTTTATTCTGGGGTTAAGATAGGGTTCAGTTACAGTACTCGATGATATCACAGGTGGCTGGAATTCGTCAATAGGATTTAAATGCTATATATTTATTACCGCGACCTCTCCAAGGAGGTCATCCGTCCATCCGTCCGTTCGACCGACACTGTCTGAGCAGGCGAACAGACACGAGGACGTCTTGGCACACACACTGCACTACTATATTAGCACTGGTCACTGGGGATGGATTTCTCCACGGACCTCCTAACGTCCGGTATGCTCTATGTCACACTTCCGGTATGCTCTATGTCACACTTCCGGTATGTTCAACGCATTGCATAGCCGATGTCATCCGTTGTTCGTATGTTGGTAAGTAGAGTGGGAAGACAGGCATCCTGGTAAAGATATACAGCTCTCCCAAGATGGCGGGGGAAACTTTCCTCCCGAGATGGAGGGGGAGACTTTCCTCCAAAGATGGCGGGGGAGACTTTTCTCCCGAGATGGATGGGGAGACTTTCCTCCCGAGATGGGCGGGGGAGACTTTCCTCAGAATCCTAGTTAGAGCTGTGGGCACAAATAAATTAAACACACGTGGAGTTATTTACAAGTTCGCTGCACAGTACTGAGTTTGAATCCGGAATTGGACGTTTACTTCTTGGCTGCGGCCAGTTCCTTCTCTCTCTTCAGACACGCCTCCACGCCTTTCTTCATCTCCTGCACGGCATCGAACTCCGTCAGCCCCAGACGTCGCTTGTTGGAGAGGTCGTACACGCCACCCACGCTCTCCGTGTGTTCACCGTGGATACCTGCGTACAGAACACAGTAGTCTTATCAATATCTCTGAACATTTACAGCGAGAGTGAATATGGCGTTTAACATTGCTGCGGGGACATTTACAGGCTTAGGCCCAGAAGCTCCGACCATCATTTCAGCCATTGTTGAAGGTAGAGTATTACCCTTTGGGGATGCAGTTTACGACATGATGTACCATCTTTCCGAGGTGGTTGTAAACATTTTAGATTATCCCCCCCTCCCTAATTTAAAAGTTATTCTAAATGTGTTCGCGATCGATAATAATTTGAAGATATTTCAGCGACTTTGTTCAGAGTTTTAACATTTCTTGAGCGACATGGTCAGCACCTACCTCTGGCCTGAATACCGCGGTCCTCGCAGAACTGCTTGAAGTATGACTGTGCCGCCAGATGAGGAATCTTCATGTGGACGGAGGCTCTCAGCCCGGTGCCAAGGTTGCTGGGGCAGAACGTCAGAAAGCCGAGCCCGTCACGCTTGGCGAAAGAGAGCCCACTCTTTTCCATGCTCTCCATTGCCTGAAAAGAACACGAGATAGATGTTGAGCGAGTGAGAAAGTAGGAGTATATTAGTTTAACTTTCACCATTTGCAACGAACAGGATGTAGAGCATCTAAAGCATCTTAGGACGTCCTTAGGTGCCAATGTTCACGGCATCATACGAGCATTATACACAGGATTTATTAGGGTACATAAATAACCTTTTAGGCATCATAAAAAAACTATCGAGAAGTTTCGGAATTGGGAAATTATCTTTTTAATCGGAGACTTTAATATGGCAACAGACTTGAAGGAACGATCCTGCCATTACAGCCATTTCCAAGAGTACAATCTGGTTCTGATACCACCATAAAAGGACAATCTCCACGACAACCACATCTCGTATGACAACCACCTCTCGTATGAAAGTTGACAGCACACAGAACTGACCTGGATGAGTCTGCCGTAGACTGCGGCCAGGTCTCCGCCCTTCTCCATGGAGATGAGTCTCAGGTGGTCCTCTTCGTTAACCCAGACAAGGAAGTCGCGCTTTTTGTTGAAGAAGATCCCGCGGCCAGAGCACCAGTCGTTGTAGCCACTGGCGTCCCTCAGAAACCTGCAGACAAACATTGGCGTGCCAGTGAATTATTGCTTTATGTAACAGCTATCCTTCACCCACCATAACCATAGGTGGTGCTACAAACATTGGCAATAGACACTACTCAAAATTTGCTAAAAATTGTACCATTTTTGTAGGAAACAAAACCATTCTTGATGGTGATCCTAGCAAATTCTGAGTAGTATATGTACAAGTGTCTAGTATTGAGTATACTAACTTACTACTGGTACCAGACGTTCAATCATCTAGACAAGTTAGTTACCAAATCACAAAGGGATCATGCTACATAACATTCTATTCTATGGTAGACTAAATATTATTTGTAAATGGTCGCAAGACATCATGTCAATGTCTTCAGACATCTTGTCTATGTCTTCAGACATTTTGTCTATGTCTTCAGACATTTTGTCTATGTCTTCAGACATTTTGTCTATGTCTTCAGACATTTGACAATGTCTTCAGTTCTTTGACAATGTCTCCAGTGGTGGGAGGCAGTGAATACACGAGTGGTCAGGAAGCAGTGTTATTTACCTGTCGTCGTCTTTGAACAGGAAGTGTTCAGCCGTCAGCTTCTTCTGCTCATCGGAGGACATGCCCTCCAGCGGGTGGTAGCTGCCAGCCAAGTCTCCGGTGAACGTCTCAAATGCTGCCTTCGTGTCTTTCTCCATCTTGAGACGTTGCTATATGAACAAAAACATAAGAAAATGTAGAGGAAATTGCAATACAAGGGGAAAAGAATAGCAAGTCTTGCCAAGTAGATGTGCAGTGTTTGTAATCGATACAGGAATGTGCAGTGTTCGTCTACACAAGTATACTACCGTCAGAAAATAAGGGAACGATACTGATATTACTATACAGAACACATTAAAACACGAACACAGAGATATTTCTAAAAACTGAGTAAATTAAGTGTAATTAAATTTTCAACCCAAGTGTGAAAATGTATGGACAATACCATATTTTACGTGCATGCACATGTCTTATTGGGTTGTTTAACGGTGTCACTTTGAATTTGCCTATACTAAAAGTGTTACCATTATGCGTTCCCTTATTTTCTGTTGGTAGTATATATTTAGCTGTGGTTTCTGCATAATATATCGCTGTGGTTTCTTATTTTAGCTGAAGTTTATGATTTAGCTGTTTCTGATTTTAGCTATATTTTCTCCATTTAGCTAGTTTCATAGCTGTAGTGGCTGCAAATTCTTATCCCATCGTAATATAAACTATTTTGACATTTCATCCTGAAACGGTGGATAACATTTCAAAGTCTATATACTGCCAATGCATTTTCATTCGTACCGTATTGCATGCAAATGATTTTTTTTAAATAGGGTTTTATAGCCCTGTATACATATTTTCAATGTAAATGGCCATCTTTCCTATAAATCCAGAACATTTTGGAACAATTTCTGGGCTTTTCAAAACTCATCTTCCAGCTTGACCTGACAGGTTCTTACAATGTTGATTCCAGTTTGCTAGTATGCTAAATTAGGTGTTGTAGAATACATTATCAGTTATCTGTGTTACATTCAATGCAAAATTAAATCCATTCATGTCCTTTTAACTGTGGCACCAGGAATAAACATGCACACATTTATTCTATGCACTGGTTGCTAGTATGTTTACAGCCATAACTGAAAATGATTCTTTACTTATTAGTGATTGTCAAGGTTACCATCATTTTCAGTTTGCTTCACATTCCGGCTGTAAACATACTAGCAACCAATTTGTTTTTTCCTGTTGCCATATTTGGATTAAATAAAGTGTTGCATTGGATGTACCACGATAGCTAATAATTTGTTCTCCGATTCTTAATGTGCATCTTAGGATATGTGTCTGGAAGTAACGCTAATATACGGTTTCGCCAATGTTCTATTGTCAATAATGAGTTTATTAAGTAAGAAGAGACTTACGGTATATAAAAAGCCAGATATATCATAGAATGGGATTGTCTCACATTAAAAAGATACTTACCGTAACTGTATTTATTATTACATGCAGTCGGAATTCAAATTTATAATGCACATTGTGGTTTCATGTTGACAGATGTTAACTATTTGGTAAATGCATAATATATTTAAGTAAATTTCTCAACAAAATTACTATCTCTGCCACTATCTCTATGTTTATGGAAACCTTATCGATCTCAATATTGCGACCTATTTTAAGCATAAGTATCAGCTGGCCTAGATATAGCAGCTAGGACACTGCTTTCCACTGATAGCATTCATGATGTCCGCCTGTTCCTACCTCGACTAATCAGTCAATCAGTGTTGTCGCTTCCCGCTATGATTAATTATTAACTGAAACAAGACTCCAGCACTCGGCAAACATGCCGACCCATGCCGCAGCAATTACGTCAAATTACGCACTATCAGACAGGCCGTCAATTGTTGCATTGACATTTAACAAGCCAACTATTGGCAGTGTATGGAGACCGTGCTGCCATTTCCTGCTTTAAGCCGGGCAGATTACCTGCCAGTCACAGCCTCCGGGGGATGCGTGGCCATCATCTACCTAAAACTACTGTCAAATTGCTGGCATGGATCCAGCCTATTACAAGTAGCTGAAGGATCCTGCTCCGACTGCTTAGATTTCCCCGAGGCACTGCATTTAGCATTGATTGGTGCATGATCTGGATTGTTGGAAAAAAAAAAAGCCTTCCAGCATATAGGTGAAATTAATTCCGGTGCGATCAGATTTGCAAGTGGTTGATTGATGGATGATGGCAGGCTGATGAACTTGACTGAGTCGATGCAGAGTAAGGCAGCTGTCATTTGACAACATGTGCATGTGTGTGTGTGTGTGTGTGTGTAGTACCTGACATGTATTAGAGGAGACTGCCTGAAAGCAGGGTCTAGGTCTTGTACAAAGCGAGAGCTGAGACGAGTCAAATTTGACTATTTGCGTAGATGATGTGATATTGACGGAGCTTGCGACCTGAGGTGCATGCTAACAGAAATGGGTACCCAAGGTTGTATGTGCTACCAGACCTTGGTACCTGAGTAACCCGAGGTGCTATACTACCACTGAGCCCATGGTAGCACCTCGGGACCCATCATGTAAACAATTTTACTTTATAATCAAAAACAACCCCAAAATAGAAGAAGAATGGCATCAGATTCATCAAGTTGTTCCAAAATTTGATAGAAATCTTCCCCACAAAATATACTCTGGCCCTTAATTTATTTTGTTGAGTATATATATGCTATTCTACTCGGGGCACCATAGATCGCATGTTTGAACTCTTGTCACCCTGATGTTCTTCTTTCAAGGAGATGTGAAAGTTTGTCCTCAGTCCTCAAGTACCTTAGGGAATCAGTACCATTCACAAACAATACAAGACAATCACTTTATATGCTTATGTTTGCCGTTTTTGAAAAACATGTTATTGTCTCTGAACTATGGAATACAGAAGCATATTCAATACATTCAAGTCACACACTATGCTGTAAGGCCATACTTATTTGCAGCCATAATCTCATACTTAATCTGGCTATACCATCTATAATCACAATTAGTTCATTACATTTCAGCCCTGAATTGTGCTTACCGGTATATTTATCATGGATTATGACTTGTAATTCTCTATTACTATTAATAGGACCTCAAGTGATACTTATGTCCACTTATGAGTTTCCCTTCTGTACTCTAAATGAACACAATGCCTACTTATGTTGCTAGCTGTGGCTTTGACCGGCTAACATCAGTCGTGTCTTTGTTCTGTGTCTCTCACTGAGGTGGTATTTGCTTATTCCTATTGTATATTAAGTTTCTAAGAGAGGAAACCAGCCATAGGTAGATGGAACTCTGCATTATTGACTAGCTTATTTAATGATGTGTGTCCGCAAGTCTTCTCGGCAGCGCTGTGGGCATCGATTTGAAAACTTTCTGAAAAGAATTGGTTAAAGTTTAATTAGCAAGACAATTAGTATTCATTGTGAAAAATGAGGATCTGATAGAAACTTGGAAAATGTGAAAGTTTTACATATACATGATTCTTCGATGTAACGGTGAGGTCTGCTGGTGATGTCAAAGGTCAACCAGTGTATAGTCCAATGTGTTGCATCTGAGTCACCTGCGGACCAGGGTCACATGTGCAATACATCTCCACCAATCACATTCCATTATTTTGTTTATAAGACTTCTACTGTTCACATATGAAAACTTCACAGGAAAATAAATACTTGATTATATATATATTAGATCAAGTTTTATTTGAATATTAAGAAAGAAATATTGATTTGTGTACATGGTTGATTGATGTACATGGTTGATTAGTTTACCCTATGAATACATTGAAATAGTTTCTCATAATGAATCGAGTTCCTTGTCTTCCAAGGGCAGCTCACATTTCTAGAATGCTGTGCTATTTAATAATTTGACCCATGTGTGTCTTATATTTCGAATCTACTTCTTGAAATACAGCTGTGGCTTCGCCCTGTATGTAACGTGGATGTGTTCTATAAATATCCCAAAATTGACAGTTATGAAGGACTTCTTGGCATGCAAAGTTCTGCTAAAGTCGGAGTAAACATCTGATGCCAGATAAAATCAAACGTGCATACCTACATGTGCTACACACACACAGAGAGAGAGAGAGAGAGAGAGAGACATACACAGAGAGAGAGAGAGAGAGAGAGAGATAGAGAGAGAGAGAGAGAGAGAGAGAGAGAGAGAGAGCAAGTCCTGATTGAAAACCACTGGCTCCCATGCATCATGATGGTGTATGCAATTTGCAAGCTGGTTTTGTTTATCAACTGTACTTACTTCCAAAACATGTAGCATGTGTGGTAAAATTAATTTTTTTTAAATTTAAAAAACCCTATCCTCACTGGTTTAATCAAATACCTATGCAACTCATCTACAGTTTCCCATATCAGACAGAAGGGTGAAATTAGAATGTATGGTGTTGGATAGTGTGAATGTTTGTGTAAAAATGAAATCATTGCTTCTCAATGTTTTGTGGTAATAATTCAAATTTTAAATTATGATATTTGTGAAAAGTCTTATTAACCTTCTCCCTGCTGGATTAGGTATATACACAGCTCTTTAGGGCATCTCTGGTTGCATTCAGCATGTAGAGAGTTAATCAAGTATAACATGCATAACTGGCATTTCTGGTAAAGAGCCATCTGCTTCTAGAAACTCTGGGGTTCCTTTTCAAGAACGTATCAGGCGTGGTGTATGTTGTACTATAAGATTGATGTCATACCCAGGCCAGATAGTATATCGAGATGGGTGGCAACATTTATGTACATATGTATGATGACATGTATACAGTATTGATTTTTCATTGGAAAAATAATATTTGGCAAGCACAAGGTTTTTGTGATTCATGTTCAGTGGCAGATCAAACGGGCCATTTGTCTGTCCTTTATACTTCCTTCAATCATAGGCTTCAGCTGGGTCAAAAGCTCTATTCAAACATCAAACAGTTGCACGTAGTTGCGGGTTTGGTTCTATATATTTACATATTTTCTCTGGTATGAAGTGGTTTTATTTTATATATTTATATACGTTCACTCGGCACTATTTGTTTTCATATATTATTAACTCAGCAGCAAATTACAGTAGTTTAGTTATATGTACTTACATAAACATTGCTGCATAATATATATATTATGCTATCATTTCACATTGACTGAACCCATTTAATATGTTGGTAAAACATATACAGTGCTCCCTCGATATAACGCTCTTCGATGCACTGCGGATTCGGATACAATGCGGGGTCCAACATGGACCCCATTAAAAAAACAATTAAAACAAATATATTTGTTGATATAATGCGGGTATTATAACGCGGGTGGCATGTCATGGACCCCCAACTTCAGCGTTATATCGAGGGAGCACTGTACATACATATGTCTGCATTCATGCTATCATTTCACTCTCATCAAGCATTGACTGTTCAAACTTGTAAACAAACTTCAATAATTGAACTCGTTTGATATTTTGACACCTGCCAGTTTAGTTGTAGACACACTTTCTGGATTTTATTTCCATGTCGGGGTGTCGGGTTCTCAGGAGGCATTGATTATTATCCCCAGTGATGTGCTCAGCTGATAACATTGCACGACTCTCTGGCCTCCAATCTCTGTAATCGAGCAAACTTGTGCGTGTTTGAAATATGGCTGATAACAAAACAGGCGGAGTCCTTGTTTTGCTCTTCACACTACCAGAGTTGCCTAACAGGAAGCCTTGGGTACAACTGGATACAACATTAACATGATTAATATGCAAGCAGTTGCCTTAGAACTGAATATTGAGTCAAAAGCTGTTATTCTATACATCAGTTTTTGGTGTTTGGAATGATCAGGTCAGACATGTCAGTAACTAAGATAATGGTCCCATTCCATAGACCAATCTTAGTGATATACCAATCTTAGCTTTTTATATACAGAATTAGGACCTTCGTATTGCTAAGTTTGTTATGTGGAACGGGAACTACTTAAGGAAGATTCAAATGGAACGATAACGTTTTGTCTATTTGCTCTATGAAACAAGTCAGATTGAGTGATAATAATAAATTATTTTACCTGCATACTGGTATGCGGAACTTGTTCCTGTAAAATATATGCATAGTGGCTTGTCTCACTCTCAAAATATCATGTGATACACTCCTTCCATTCAATAAATCTTAAGATGACATTTTCAGACTACAATATCTATCAGACTGATGACCAGTTACAATGTATGTACAACACGAGTTCCTTCAAAGTTGAAATTTTCCGAGCGAAAGCGAGAAAAATATCCACTTTGGAGGAACAAGTGTACAATGTTTCAGACTGATGACAAGTTACAATGTATGCACTACAAAGTACAACGTTTCAGACTGATTACAAGTTACAATGTATGCACTACAAAGTACAATGTTTCAGACTGATGACAAGTTACAATGTATGCACTACAAAGTACAATGTTTCAAACTGATGACAAGTTACAATGTATGCACTACAAAGTATGTACAATGTTTCAGACTGATGACACGTTACAATATATGCATTACAATGTTTCAGATTGATGACAAGTTACGGCGACATCTGGCAGAGGCAATATCACGATGCTGCAACTGGGGGAACAATCGGACGTCGTTCGGCAAGGAAGGAGCTGTGGCTCCGCTGGTCAAGTACCTCAAGTCCAAGGACGAGAACGTCCACCGGTCAACAGCCAGGGCCTTGTACCAACTCTCCAAGAACCCAGACAACTGTATCACCATGCACGAAGCGGGAGTCGTACAGGTGCGCACACTCTAATGTAGATCTATAACATAGGATTTCAGCTACTGTATCTTAAGACTGGTATGATGCAAAAGGACAAGTATATATGTACGTGAAGAAGAGATATTCAGAATGACTGCCAAACTGCAATGCAGAGGGTTCAATTAGTATGTATTATGTGATTTTAGTCACGAAAACAAATATGGTACTTCTATTTCCCAAAAGATAGATTACGTTTTCGAAAGAAAAGTCTCACAAATGCTAACGTTTCATTCAAATCTGTGAAGGATAATTTATATTACCGGTAAATGAAATCAGAATTTCTTCCATTACCGGTACCAATGTCAAATTTCTTCCATTACCAATGTCGAATGTTATTTTTATTTGCAGCCATTAATGACAATGGTAGGATCGAATGATGAAGGTCTACAAGAAGCAGCAGCAGGGTGTATTGGGAACATTCGCAGACTAGCACTCGCCAACGAGAAGGCCAAATATGCATGATCTCCTATAGGAAACAATAATCTGATATTTCTGTGGCTGGAAAAATTGAAACTACTTGTATCCAAATTCAAATTGTATCGTAATCATATTTCCACCATGTTGTTTGTACATGTAATGGAATACAATATATAATTATTAAATGAAGATGAATAGAAATGTTAGAAAAAAGACCAATCTATTATTTTTTTTACACAAGACTGTACACATGATTCTGAGTCTGCAGGAAGACAAAAGTCAATGTAATTTTTAAGGATATGTTGATAAATGTGTGTAAAGTTTTCATACAAGTTCATTTAACTATTTGAATTTAAACGTTTTGAGATACCTGGTAACTGAATGTTCAATGTTGAATTTGCTATCTATATATATATTTTTTCAATGAAATTTGAGATAGGCTTGCATGGAATACATGTCAACCTCCAATACTCATCATTCAATGTCATTCTAGTTGTGAGATTGTTAATGTACACCCTAACAGTTCACGCTCTAAAGATTCAGTATGGTCAGGGCCCGACCATATATATAAGCCTTCGAATGGTTTCGGGGCCCTTCTGTACAAAGCAAAGTGACTGCACAGTATTGTCAGCCTCAGCAATGGTTTAGTCTATGGCCAAGGTTGAAGTTAAGGTGACATTAGATACGCCTTGGTCTGGATGTACGGTATACCTTTGATAATCCAGTCACCGTCAATCTGGATGATCTGCTATGGGGACAGTATTGTTTGGAACTAATCTCAATAGCATATGGTTCTATTACACATTACATCAACTTCAGGTTCTGTGCGAAGTCATTTTTACAAGTCAATGCGATTTTGCCAATATTTCCACTTTTGTTATGCCATGAGCAAGAGTCTCAATGATGGTAGCACACAATTGACTTTCATCAAAAGCTATTGTCGCAAAAGGACTCTGCTAGATATTTTACTATTTCCAGGAATTACTGGAATGTAATCAAAGCTATTTTCCTATAAAATGTGATTATACTTTGCTACTTATGTACACATGGTAAGCAAGTTTTCATTCCGTCCTATCCAACAGCCAGTTTTCATTTCTACGTCATGATTACCAGTATATCCTTGGATAATATTACCATCTGTGATAGCAATAGAACTTGCTGTATTTTACATGTTTCTTTTACAATAAATCTGTTTTCAATATTGCCACAAGTTTTTGTCGTCTTTGATTAATCTGCAGACCTGTGGAATGCAAGTGTATTTCCTACTTGTTTTAACTACATGTACTATGAAAGTGTCTGGCAAGTATACTACCGACAGAAAATAAGGGAACGCATAATGGTAACACGTTTAGTATAGGCAAATTCAAAGTGCCACCGTTAAACAACCCAATAAGACATGTGCATGCACGTAAAATATGGTATTGCCCA
>JAUTBZ010146261.1:0-12207 GCA_032361785.1 Lepetodrilus galriftensis
CACACACACACACACACACACACACACACAGAGAGAGAGAGAGAGAGAGAGAGAGAGAGAGAGAGAGAGAGAGAGATATGCATGCACACAGCCTCAAAAAGAATCGAGTAGGATTATCTATACCTCCGAAGTAGGAACCATCAGAAAGGCTGGTGGCGACCTCTTTGTCGGATGTGATGATGTCGACGATCCCCTCCTGTATGAAGAACATCTTGGTGCCTATGCTGCCTTCCTTGATGACGAGGTCGCCGGGCTGAAAGACTTCGAACCTGAGCTTGCTGACCACCTCGGACACGAAGGAGGAGTCGGCGTGGGTGAAGAATGGCACTGACGCCACCAGAGACCGACAGTTGTGGTTGACCACCTCCTGCAAACATGGTGTCAAGTCAGTGAGGTGTCATTCTCGAAAACAACACCAAATGGTGTTAATTAAAATTCATTCATTCATACATACGGTAATAATTAGTAGTGATCAACAAGGGGGATGTGCTCGGAGGACCAGAGAAGTGCAGGAAAAATACAGAGAGGCGTAGTTATGAATCGTGGTGAAATAACTTGGCCAGAGCCCAACTTCTGGAATTGTAAATACATGATGTATGTATTTGGCCATTGAATTAAAAAGAAAAGTTTTGGGAAAGGCACATTTATAAGCACAAGTATCATTCATAGAAAATTGATATCCAAATATGTATCTAAGAGTTCAACATCATAATTAGTATTACACAAACTGTTGCTTCACCATTAATAAATGTAGATGCATCATTGGTTCCGTCCAATTGGAACGTCGACATTATGGGAGGACATCGTATCATTAATGCTTTGGAAAGTAGTAACCAATGGATTTCTTTGTATTTTCATCAAACTTGGGCAATTGGTATCACAATAATTACATTTTGGAAATACAATGTGTTAATGCGTACAGACAGCCAATTGTCTGGGAGCGGCACACAGGTAGTATTCTAGCTCGATTATCGATCCACATTCATTTTATTATTTCAATATAACGCGTTAAATTAATTTACTCCCGATGCCCATTTCGCCTGAAATTATTGTAACCTATTTGAACTTAGCTAACACCAGTCTCACCTACTATATAACATGCTACTAGTCGTATTACTCGTTCATCTCGGAATGTCTCTCGGATAACATTGCAATCTTTTTTTAAAAGGTAGGCAGTGAAGGTAAAACGAACAGTGAGCTGGTTATAAGGTTGGTAACATAAACGTGTCATGTTTATATTCTCGCCATGTGGCATATTGCCTTAGAATTGAACGCACAACTGTATAAATATTTGATTTCTCAGCGACAATAAAAGTCGGCGTGGATGAAGGTGTCAGGTTTTATCTACATCGCCCGTCCACGTCACCGTCGGGATGTCAATAAAGAAACAAAGCCACTTTTCCAAGCAGTTGATGAACTGCCTGTTTTAGATGTTCCTAATAACTAGGGTGGTCTGGCCCGTGGCAGGCTTGGAATATTCTCCCGGCTTGTGTAAGAACCGCATTAGGTCTGTTTGTTCATTTGTCTCGCTCGTCAGATTTACATTTGACTTGATTAATGTGTAAGTGATAAGATCGTTGTTAGAAACCTGTTCATAACACACGTGTAAATAGAACCCATGTGTATTCCGCATCTGTTTACAGAGAAGATGCGAAACTAGGTAACCACTTGATGGGCTATACATCACGCATTTACGTGCAGATAAAACCGGAAGTTAAGCTGTTGGATCGTACCCAGTTCATGTCCATGGCATGTAACGGTATCTATGAAGATACACCACAACAGGTATTGACGGTATTGCGATACTTGAACTATCGATGTCATATAATATTCGCAGAGTTGTGGCCAATACGAAACAAATAGGTCCTTTGAACATCTCCATAGTAGGGTAGCACTTATTCTCTGACAGTTTTCTATAGGTTATCTTGAGACACAGATACTAGACAACCCAAATCAGATATCGCAGTAAACGAACCAACATCTCATTTTAATTAGATTGAATTGCAGTACAAATGATCTGTAAATAGTATTTCTTATTCAATATATATATTTAATGACAAACTATATATTAGTATTCTACTCAGAGGAAATATACTCACATGTTTGAGACATTCGTTCAGTTCGCTGAGGATAGTATCTTCATCAAACATTTTCCCCTGATATCGATGTTCGTAATAATCAGTTATTCTCTGCCGAAGATTTCTCGGCAATTTTCGGTATATCATATACTCTTCAACCTGTTTAAACTGAAGTAACAAAGTAACAATTGTATATTATTAATCAAATACAAACTATAACAAGAAGGGAATGTCATAATTATTGATATAATGACATGTTATTTCTATAAAATACACATGACATAGCACCTTATTATAAGAACCATCTTATAACAATCACAGTATATTAATGCTCTTCGTACCAAACAACCATCGACCACGTGACATTATGGATAATGCATGATGACCATAGCAAATGTTCTCCATAAATTGTTCGCGACATTAGAAACGAATTTTCCATATTTATGATTCCACAGCTGTACATGGTCACAGTAACGGTCTTCTAATTATCTCAGCCTAATCGTATCCTCTGAAACTAATGACCAGTATACGTGTACTAAGTATCTGTTAGTGATCCAGGGCTGCGTTTCATGAAAGGGGTGTATAGTTACGCCGGACATATATCAGGATGTAATACATGTAAATCCGTGCATGCACTCCGTGATTCATGTCCGGCGTAAATATACGCCCATTCGTGAAATGCAGCCACTATTATTCTCGAAACTTCGTAAGTCCTAAGAAGTTCATAAGTACTAAGAATTTGCCTAACTGAGTTTCTGCTAATGTTAATATTTGAAGAGATATTTTCTCACTAAGAAGTTCTTAGCTAAGAGGCTTCGATAATACGGGCACAGTGGACATAATACTTGTCCAAAACTACGTTCTGAAGTGAAAACGACGACATTTCTTGATTTTGATTTAAACATAGTTTCTTAGTCAGGAAATGATTAGAAAAAAAGTTGTCCAAATTACTAAATCCGCTTCTGCGTATTTGCATGAATAATTTGCATATATAATAAATAATTATACTATGAACATGCCAATCCAAGCCTGTACTATTTAATGTTTGAAGGCATTTTCTCTCAGATGTCATGTCAGCTACAGTCGTCCTTAAATGTAATATCAGTTATTTTATTGGCTGACTTTTCACTGGTTAATGCAGAGACGTCAGTTGAAAACGAAGCAAATTGCTCAAACTCAGAAGTTTTGGCCATGCGTTTCAGAGGATGACTACTACAGACTGCAGTGTTCATTCTGACCATACCTTGTCGTTATACATTCTCCTGGACGTGTCGAAGGACTGGATGAGGGTAGTGGTGTGGGCCAGGAATAGAGCGTAGCAGGTGGCGCCACTGAGCATGCTTAGAATGGTCAGCCACGTGTCACACATGTTTTGTGGAGGAAAACGGCCGTAGCCAATGCATAGCATGTGTGACAATGCCTTGAACAATGCCCACGTGTATTGCTCCGCCCAGTGAGCATCCTGTAAAGACAAAATACTATTATTTGGAACACGAATATAGGGAGTTGAGAAGGTCAAATGAGTGCACATTGACCGGGGTAATAAAGTAGCGCTATATACGTATGCTTGTGAAGCATGGATTTGGCGCAATATAAATGTTCACAATATTATTATTATTATTATTATTATTATTAGTAGTAGTAGTAGTAGTAGTAGGAGTAGTAGTAGTAGTAGTAGTAGTAGTAGTAGTAGGAGTAGTAGTAGGAGTAGTAGTAGTAGTAGTAGTAGTAGTAGTAGTAGTAGGAGTAGTAGTAGTAGTAGTAGTAGTAGTAGTATGATCTAGTGTAAAACTCTTTCGAGGATAATGTTGGATGGTTGTTACTTATGTGATTTTCATATTAATAATTCGAAGAGGCAGCATAATCTATATTTCTCGTTAGGCAAAAATAATGGTTGTCATTTTCAAACCATTATATTATATACAATACCTGTTGTGCACACTATTATCCGTCAAGTTTTCAGATTTGAACTTGAATGGTGTTTGTTTGTTTCTGAATTATCTCTGAATAAATGTATTCAGTGATTTTCTTTGATGCCAAAGGTGAATGACAGCAATGTGAACGACACGCTGCAGGTAAACTAATAAAGAAAGCATGGTTATGCTGTGAATTGTAGGAAACCATGGAATAGTCCTGAAGAGCATCATACCACCAGAATGCACATACAATATATAACAGCGTTTACCTTTGAGATTACCGAACGCCCTACTTTAAACTGTTACACCTATTCTGCAATATTACACTTAGAATGGAACTATCCTAACCAAGCAGGTACACACTGCATACATGGGCTATTCTGGAGATGTCAATCAAATAGTCTCAGAAAGTTATGTAGCATTTGTTATACGACTTGAATAAAATGGATTAACTGCATACATATTTTAAATACATTCGCCATATTGTGCCTTCATACAGGTTTATTAAATGTGTTTACTTCTATTAATTAATACATATTGGAAAGGTTGAATGGAAATAAGACAGCAAATCGATGTCTTCCCTCATATTTGCCATTTGAATTAAATAATTCTAGGCATACAGAATCGGTACTTCCTGCCTCGTGATGAGCGGTTGCTTCGGATATTATTAAACTATGTGTGGACCGTTACCCAAGCATTATACCTGTAACCCATACTACAATATTATTTGAGATAAGGAAAGCGCACTTTTATTTGTAGTATTAAACTTGAAGTTTGATCTGATGATTATCTGAAGAAAATAACAATTTCAGTTGACGTGGCCTCGTTTTTAAAAGCGCCGCACATCACAGCTATGTTAAGATTCGTAGCAATACACTATTTTTAATGTGAGTTATTGAGTTGTCTATTTCCAATTATAAACGACCTGACACATTTTCAATACCAACCACTATTGTGACGAAATGACAAATTATAATGATTTTTGATAACGATTCAATTATTAAAACATGCTTAAATTACGTTCTTCAGATTTGGCAAACGTAGCTGAACTTTAGGATAATCCAAAAAAGAAACATTGTGTTATTCAACGTACACAGTATAAACCTGAAGAATGTTTAAACTGAAGAATGTGTAAACGGCATCAACGATGGCGACTACAAACAACCAAGACGACTGACCCGAACTTGATCTGAATTTGATCCCAAATATTACCCATATACTAGTGTATAGTACACAGTTTAGAATCACTTAAACGAAGCACGGATTTCAATATGTGAACTTTTAGTAGAAGTCAACTGACCTTTATTTTTCTACAAATCTGAAGGAACAAAGAGGACTGTATGAGAGGCCAGTGCCTCTGATAGCTACTCGGACATCGGAGCCAAAGGTCACGAATTTGAACTCAGAAATGGGATCAGAATCAATGTTCGCGGAAGTTAAATTTCCGGAGCTATCATGATATAGGATGTGCCGACTATACTGCCCTGATGCATATATCACTGGTGTGTCAGTTGTAATGCGCCGTTGTAGGTTTCTCTCTTTGGGAAATTGAAAGGCTTTTATATGAGTGAAGTAATATTGAGAGTGACTCTACGCCATTCAAAGAAGACAGAACGGACATTGACACCTATCTGCATTTCAATTTCCTGGTCTTTGAATGGATCTAGAATAATTACCTTTTTTACTTAGAAGTGTATACATACATTTATTCATATCAACCACCAAACTATAATTACAAAAAAAAAATCACAACGCCATAATTAAACTACTAGCCGACGTATATTTAACGTTACTGTCAATGAATAGAAAATTAAACAAACAAATCGATGAAGGGAGTATATTAACTGGGTGTGTTTCTTCTAACCGTGACCTAATCTCAGACCATAATAGTATAAACCGTATACGTGCCAATATAGCTAAACAGCCACAACTGGAAGGGATATAGACATGTTTAGTCACATCGCTGACACACATCCCTACATAATACGTAATCGAATCGCAGTTTGAGTACGACGTTCCAATATCAGATTTACATATAGTCAAGCGGCCCCGGAGATGTACTGCGCACGACTATGACTGACGTCTCCAAGACGTGGTGGGTGTGATACCTCCCCCTATAGAGGCAACACAATAAAGACCGAATACCCCGGAGTTCAAGGACGTGATTAAATTAGGAAGCAGAGGTTTGTAGTTCGCTTTGGTCAGTGTTCCCACTTAATAGTTACCTGTAGTTCTTCGATTGCGACCCAGCAGTCTTTGGGGAAATCTTGTAACATCGGAATGAGAAACTGCAAACAACCATTCCAGTGGCCCAGTAGGAACATCAAGCATATCAAGTTGAAGATCCGCATAAACTTCCCGGCAATTGCTAAAAACTGTTACACGGAAAGGGTAGAGAGTCAATCACAGGTTCTGTACCACTGTTAGTGATATTTCCAATGCAATAACAAGCGTGCATTGAAGCGAAATCAATTTGTTTGCGCTAGTGAAACTGGCAAATGCATCAGACACAAAAAAAAATATACCAACTGAGTTAGATATAGGTAGCTATTGCATATCTATGTAAGAAAAAAACCCAATTGCAACAAGGTTTGAGTAAATAAGTGACAAAACAAAAACATTCTAGCTAGCTTCACTTGCAATTGATGATATGCAAAGCTGACATCAGATAGAGAAAGTGGTTCTTCTTAAAATTATAGAGTGTTCTTCCTGTATATCTTTACACATTACAAGGATAGTATTTAACTTGTTAGACAACACCTTACAGAGACATGTGAGAAACGCTATGTGACAAGGAGAAACAATCCTTACATGGTGATAGAAGGTAGGGTATAAAATATAGTACCTTACGCACTGCTTATTACATAGTACTAGTAGCATTTATATTCAATTACAATTAAAATCCAAACAATATGTTCGTTGCATTAACGTTACAATACGAAAAATAGAATGAGATAGTTAACCACTTAATCAAAACGAGACTCATGTTTGAATAAGCCATCTTTCAATGCCATGATGTCAGCATGGAAGCGGCAGACAGCGCTATGCCTAGTTCTAGCGCTACAGTGAACACGTAGACCCGGCTATACTTATACCCTTCCTATCAGAGTAAGGATGACTTGTCAGTCAAAGCTTAAATTACCCCCACCTCTTCCCACTGTTGTACATAGCGGACGAGTCTCGATAGTCGTAGGAGACGAAGCAGACTCAGAAGTTTGGCCAACCGCAACATTCGTAAGGCCCTCCCTGTGGTGCAGAAAGAAAGAAGCATACTGAATATTTATTTGAAAATGTTGCTACTCGCATACAGTTCAGCTCCGGTATTATGGAGGAAATAAAAACACTTCCACTGATTTATAGATTCACTTCTTGATATGAGCAACTAAAATAATAGAACAAGTGCAAAACGTTACCATTATACACAATTTACGAATTACATTTAGCTAACGGTACAATTTATTAATGGTACTTTAAAATACTTATTATTAATCTTTGCAATCGGAAAGCATAGAATCAATGACGAATGAGCTAGTTTTACAAAACCTCGTTTGCTTCCAATCGACATTTTATGACCAGTTGTAATTATTGCTACGTCATTGATGGTTTTGGTTATAATAATATAACATCAGCATTCAAGCACAGTTACTATCAATGACGTCTACTGCCTGCATACACTAACTATCCCTTCGTGGATAAAATGCACATTAACAAGCATAATAGCACTTGCGATGTTTCAAACGTTGTATATATTGTATAACTCAATATTAAAAACGCATAATATGAATATACATTATATAGTATATAAATGCAACTCCATCCTGAGAAAGCAATCTGCAAGAAATTATTTAATTATTCTTTGGATGATATACTTCACATAAACAACACGTATCCTGGCCTACATGAAGATAGTGCACGGGGTTGAAGGAATGGTGATTTTACTTGACATGTCATTCACTCTCTACCACAGTGAATATCTGTACTGAGGGAAGTGCCCGGAGTGTATTAATCGAGGATCGGCTGGCTGTAGACCTATCTACGTCTCGACAGTGCTGATACCCACATACGCCATAGACACTAGTCACACCTTCACATGCAACTTTATAAAACATTTCTCCCTTCAACTTACTATCACACTGGTTCCGTATAGGTAATATGGTCATAATGCTACAGGAATTTTTGAATATAATATCGCGTGATTTACTTAAAACCTTCTAGATATGAGCTTTCGGCTGTTGTAGAAGAAGCTCGATAGTTGATACGTCTATAACGAGTAATGGAATAGTTCGGTTATTTTATCCGCAGGTGACAATTGGTTTCTTCAAAACAAGGTCTCTGACCAAGTCAGCGAAGCACCGGAGGATAGGACACACGCACCATTGTGGAAATTGAGATTTAACGTCTAATTAGGTGCGAGATATAGTGCGTGTGTGTGTACAGTTCGGCAATCTTCAGTAAACTCGGACTGTGCTGAAATGCCATGTCCATGCATCTGTAAACATCCCCTTAACTGGATGCGTGGGAGGCGCGTCTTACTTACAACGAGAAATATTTATATATTGCAGATTTTCAAAACGAAGAATTGGTGAATGTCTAGGCCTACACGGTATCTATCAACGTGGCTGGAGAAAATATTCACCTAGAAGTAACGTTACTTTATTAATTGCTCGATACAAATGAATGTGATCATATACTCGTCAATGTGTTCTACTTCAAAAAGCAAAGAGAGCGTGAATTGCTATCAGATTCTGGGTGAGCGTTAAACATATATAATAATACTTATTGAATCATGTCCATTGCTGGTTACGTTAACAGCAAACAGTAATTTTATTTACAATTATGTCTGGATATCAAAATGCCTTTAGAAAACTATCTGCAAAGGTCAGTACTATTAATGAAAACATATTACATTGCATCAATATATATAAATATTTACCATAATTATACTTTATCATATTGAAAAGTACGAATTCTATAAAGCACAATGAACATATATACAAGGACTGACTGTTACACTGTGGTAGCATGCAAAGAGTAGTAGGGGGGATATGCAATACATTAATGTATTGCGGCACGCGCATGCAAATTAGTTGCTACGAACCATGCAAGCAAAAAGTTGACATGCGCAGAACAAGACTAAAAGTGTGGAGTGAGTCTAAATGTGTATGTGTGCGGGCCGCACACCATGTGTGAGTGGAGAACAGTCGTGAGGGGAATACTTTCAAAGAGACAACCATACTCGGCTACGATGCATAACGATGTAAAAGTGTCTTCCAAGGCGATCATTCTCTTCTAGGATGGTCACGAAATTACGGTCGTTAAAGAAATATCTGGACGGCGATGCCTGTGAAGCCGCGGATACAAAGGAAAGGATGTCTTTCTACTCCTGATTCTAAAGGCTGTCCTCGTGATGGTCATTCTACAGCTATGTAAATTAATCATAATAATGTATATGGTAGATTCGTCTTCTGTGTTTGAGTAGGTCATGCTTAAAGCAGGCCAGCATGCTGAGATCATTGGCCTAATATTCGTTAATCAGATACACTCTGTGTTCCCTGTCAAAATACAGCAACACAGAAATGTATTTGAAATTAACGAAGCCGCACTTTGCGCCGTGTGCTAAATAATCATCGAGGATGTGTTTCATCATTTATCTATGAGCGCTCCATTGCAATGTAAACCAAAGAATGAAACCTTACTTGTGATTAGTGAAATGAATTGTTGAATGAAAGTTAGCATACATGATAGCATAAGAATGAAGCTTAATCCACACGAAAGAAGATATCTGCAACATGTCCGTCTAGTCCTTGTAATAAATAGTCATGCTGAAATCGTTCAAACTATAGGTCTACCTAAACTGTGAACGTAGTCAAGTAAACACAAACCAAGGTTGCTACCTATTGCAAAACGTAGAAAGAAAAGCTATATAGTTCTGCAGGAGGCGTGTGTTCATAGAGAGGTGCATGATGGATTCCAAGAACACTCAACTGTTGGGGGTGCTATACCAATATAGTGGGCTCGATATTACTGGCGTATAAATTACTAAATACTTTGCAGTTAGTTTCAACTATACCGCTAAAGCACGTATGCAAAAGCTCCAATCATTCAATTAATGTCATACGAATCTAAGCAAAAATAACGGAGTAAAACGTATGATAACAATGCACGAAGCTCTATGCACTAAATTTGGAAGTATCGTAATTTACCCAAGTATATGGTGCGCCATGGTATATCTGAAAAGATGTAAAACCCTTTGAGGTTCGGGTATAGCACCTACTCGTACAGTGAATGTGGCTGGATGTCCATAAGCAATGTAAGTTGAACGTGGTTGAACTCTGTTTAACTCTAGCTAATATGCGGTGTCAATGAACTATTTCAATTTAATCAAAGAAACATAACACAAGCATGGTCCTTATTAAAGCAGTATACTGCGAGTAGTACGGTATACAGTAGTTTGTACTGCTAAATACAAGGTACAAATAGAAGAAAAACTGTTTTATTAATGAGGTTTACTTACTGACGTTTTGCCTCCTTTCTGTGGGAATGACATAAATTGGCATGTTCGTTTAAATGTCTCACAACTGTGTTGTAGTGTGAATGTTCCCACTCACTGCGTTATGATACCTTGGCTATGATAAACCCTGTTAACTTCTACTGAAAGTCAATTCATTGAACATGTCAAAAGTATGAAATCAGAGAAAAAAATATAATTAATTCCCAAATAAATAGTTACCAATTAAAAACAATATAATTTGTTGAATAAAATAGAGTAAAATGTAATGGCTTGCGGTGACCAAATCCTCAACGTGTCGTTTTCAATAGTATTTACGAAATATATTAGTTATTGTATTCCAAAATAATTTCGAAATTTGATTGATTATTATATTGTATCCTTTCTTTTCCTGCCGATTGGGTACACGGTTGTATGACATGTGTATGCGTGATCAATAACGTGAGCATGTTCTTTTAGTGTGCGCATCAAAGTCTGAACAAAGTAATGCAGTGCACATTTAATCACATTTTTAGATGAACATAGAACAAGATTGGTATTGAGTGAAAACATTGTGTTTCGTGGATGGTAAAGTGCGAGCCTGCGAGCCCTTACTCTGTGTAAAATAATACATAAGAGAGTTTGCGGAACAGAAGATATACGAACGCAAAGAATGCATGTAACATAAACGTAAGGCAATGTACACGAGACAGTGATATGAACAGAGAGTTGGCAATATGCAGAGAATGGCCAGAATAGTAGACAGATAGACGACCAAGTAGCATCCACATGTCAATATAACTAGCTTCTTCATGGAATAACGTACAACTTAAATAAATAACTAATTGAGATATACATAATGTGACTCTTTGAACGAGTGTTGGAAACAAAACATTAAATGTTGGTAATAAAATATATAATAATAGCCTGATACTTGTACGACTTGAGAACTAATTAAGTGTGTGGTAGCAGCTCCATGAAGATTCTAGCCTGGGAGAAGACATCGGGGGTAATAATTAACAGCCGGGGGAAACGCGGGCACCGGCTATGTCCTAGGGGGTGGTTCCTAGGACACTTGAGATGCCCTAGATTTGGCAACAAGGAAGGAAGTCATAGCAGTTATTAATTTGGAGATTGACAGTTTGCAGCCAAAAGTGAGAGAATGATCACCTTGCCAGTAAGGGAGAGCGTCCAAGCGAGGTTTCGTACCTGCGTGGAAAAGCTGGCTGAAATTGGCTTCTGAGTCCCACATAAGAAATATATAGTCCATTGGAATGGAACTTAAGAGATCTAAAAAGAACCAAGTCTTCATGTAATGTTTGGCTATACGTTTAGGATCCAAAATAATTTCATCGGCAAAGTCATTCAATATAACACCTGAAAGAGAACAGAAGGTCAGAGTTAATAACGTGTTTACCACGAGACATAATGTATTGGAAAACACATTGGCATTCTACATAATTTAATTAATATTGCCTTTGCTGACAAATACGCATACAATAACAAACAAATAGGCCTACTATATACCGTGACGGTAAGCCTAAAGTAAGGCATACAAGTACCATTGTGCAAACAAGTACTATTATCTGCAGTAACGGCAATTATCAACCTTATAGCTGTAGTATATATATATATATATATATACATATAGTTATTATTTAGTCCTGATGAAGAAAGTCATGAACTTTCGAAACGTCGACTAGATCCTATAATAACAATGATCACA
>JAUTBZ010146272.1:0-12207 GCA_032361785.1 Lepetodrilus galriftensis
GAGAGAGAGAGAGAGAGAGAGAGAGAGAGAGAGAGAGAGAGAGAGAGAGAGAGAGAGAGAGAGAGAGAGAGATCCACCCACTACATGTACAGACTTATGATACGTCCTAACATTCAATTTCTCCCATTGCCAGTTATACTTCAAATATCTTCACCATTAACCACGCGTTACACAATGTTTACAAACATGTACTGCTACTACCATCCTCCCAGACAGTCAGTCACTGACTGCTGCCTTCCATCACCAGTTTGGGAGTACGTAACTACTCTACCACTGGCTCCAGTCCCACATCACACGCACACTCCTATACACAACTCGTAGTCCTGTGCTAATTGGGCCACTGAACTCACCTGCACGCCCATCAAAGCATTAAACATGCATGTATTGGGCCTTGCTGGTGCAGTTTACCATGTTTACCTAGAGAGCATCAGCATATGTTACAGACAGTTTACCTAGAGAGCATCAGCATATGTTACAGACAGTTTACCTAGAGAGCATCAGCATATGTTACAGACACAGACAAGGATAATACGACCCATTACAAATTTACTTTGTGTGAATATGGAGTTTAACGTCCCTGCGGGAATATTTCACCCATTTGCGACGATAGTACCGACTAAATAAACCCTTTAGCAGAAAGACTGGAATCTTGAAAGATTATATGATTGTAGTTGAGTGAGTGAATATGGAGTTTAACGTCGCTGCGGGAATCTTTCACCCATTTGCGACGATATATGATTGTAAGATTAAATTTAAATCATTAATCCATGCCATAATACTTTTGGTTGCTTCGAGCGTAAACTGTATAAATACTGCAAATATTACACTATTAGGCTGGCATACGTCTACAGCAAAGCTATCTTGGTAACATAGTGGTCATAATACTCAGACTATTAATAGGTAATAGCATGGCACTGCATCAAAGCACTGTCACACAAATAGAACTGTGATATATATTTGTCTACTTCTCGTAACATGGTAAACATGACGTTTCCATGTTGACGTGTACCTACCGGAATAGTCATATCTGCGTGTGTGTTATGATTCTGCTAACAACTGTGTTACATTGGCAGTCACAGCGTACTTACTACTACGACCTCCAGGAATGCCCGGGTCAGGTCGGCATACTTCTGCTGATCAATAATAACAGGGTTGAAAGCCCAGAAGGTTCCGTCACCAATTGTGAAATATGTCAGATGTCATAGTGAACGGTAACAACTTGCAGGAATTCCGAGGTGCGCTTGTAATAAAGCAGAGAAATGGTGAACACTTTGAACAGGGTCTGTGCAATGCTTAATCATTGCCGGCATTCCCTTGTAGTATGTGTAACATGTGTAAGGAACAGAAATGACCCGCAACACAGACACAAAGAACAGAAGAAATATGGGTGGAAAGACTAGGGAATAATTTAAAAAAGTGTTAGCTGAAGAGAATAGGTTTGAATCATTCACTAATAGCCAGTAATAGGTTAGTCACACAATAATAGCGACTTGCCAAAACCCAACAGGCTACCTGCCAGTTTGGGTGTTTGGTGGGGTCATAGTGGAAAGCAACAGTCACAGAATGAGTGAATATGGAGTTTAACTTCGCTATGCAAATCGTTCACCCATTTGCGACGACAACAGTCAAATAAAAAATGCAAAATTATGAAAATAATACGAAACTGCAGATTGTGAAAATGACAAGGAGCATGCCAACTTATTCAGCACACAAAGAGTAACATAACCTATCAAAAGGCATGCTACACAGACTACAACACAGACTACAATACTTCAAGGTATACAAGCCACACACAGGCTACCTACCCTTCTGGGAGTTCGTTGGGGTCGTAGGGGAAGGCTGGTGGTATCCCGGTGGTGTCGGCGTTCATGGGTCCGGAGCCGCCACGGTCCCTGGAGATGAGACTGATGACGATCTGTCCGCGGACCGTCTCGCTGTCATCCTGGCTCTGCCTGGTCAGGTCCAGCCGCTGGACTGAAACACGGACAGACGGAACACTCATACGACGCCGACGCCGGAACTGAATGATGGCCATCGGGGGCCTTGTTACTGTAATCATTCACTCAGGTAGTCACAGTAACATCACACAGACTTCACCAGTAGTCACAGTAATATCACAGACTTCACCAGTAGTCACGGCATAACAGCTTGTTGGGGAAAGGGAAGTGTGGGGGGGTAGTTAGAATGCCGACCGAGACCACGATTGTTTTTCCGTAGACTTCTACAGGTAACAGACTTTACAAGCAGTCAGTTGAAGAATAACACCACGGGGCTTCCTTCACCAGTAGCGACACAATAACATGACAGACTTCATCAGTAGTCGCAGCATGTCGGGGAAAAGGGAAGGGTGGGGGTTAGCCACGGTCGTTTCATAGACTACTGTTTGCCAAGTCTGATGGTATCCATTCTGCATGTGTTTGTTCACTGACTGGAGACTAAGCTTCCTCACCAACTAAGCAAGAAGATCACTGCGAGGATACTGCTGCATTTAGCCCAGGTGTCGGGTTACCTGTAGGCACCAACCACAACCAGAAAACTCCCACACCCCTTTATAAAGCGGAGTCTACATCATTGCTACCAATTTACACAATACTTTGCTTGTAACTCGCCAGGATATATACAAATTCCCGATTTCAAATTCTATCAATAACGACTGCGTAACAATTTGACAAATCGATGATTCCCATACGTTGCATTATATTGAAGGGTTTCTGTTTTCAACTGTGTGTATTTACCTGTAAGTTGGTATGAGAAAACTCGGGGCAATCTCATTTCAAGCGGTGCTTTAGGTAAAGGCCACATTTACAAACATTTTAACAATTTAGACATGAACAAATGGTTTGTGTACATGTCATGTGTTCATTTACGTACAAATCTACCAAATTGTCACGAATTTCGTTGAAGTTAACATACAAATACCGACTTGCAATGTGATAAGTCAAACAATTAACATTAGCACTAGAACTAGTAGAAAAAAAAAAAAATTAACAATTCATTTGCCAAATTCTAAATTAAACACTTTAATTTAGAAGCTGAAGAACCTAACAATAACAGAAAGAGAAAAGAAAAAACAATGACAACTGGTATGTCTAAAAGCAAATTCTGGTAGACTGATAGAAGAAAGCCATATTTTTTAAAACAATTTTATCTTTCTAATCTTGATGCCTGCTGGTAGTTGCTTTACAGCCAAGAAGATTATAATACAAAATATGCAAAAATCTTAGTGACTTGATTGGTTAAGAGGTGTCCTGCTAAAAGTCGTATACCCCAGTTTGGCTGTACATAAAAGGTGTGATCTCACAAATAACTGACGCCATTGTGCCGCACTCGACATGCAACATGAACATTAGCAAATTTGCTGTCTTAACCCTCTCCATGCTGGAGGCAACCAGAGATGCCCTAAAAAGCAGTGCATGTGCTTAATCCAGCAGGGAGAGGGTTAAAAGTGTAGATCTATTACAATATTAGATACAAATAATAATTTATCAGCGTAATTTCTGGGGTGCACAGGTTTTTTCACAAACTGAAATTTCTCATACACCCCTGTAAATAATAATTTATCAGCGTAATTTCTGGGGTGCACAGGTTTTTTACAAACTGAAATTTCTCATACACCCCTGGACCTTCGTATTTTACCGGAAACCATGCTGCTGGTAACTAATATTAACTTACTCACTGCTGTACTAATCAAAAACGGATTTCCTAAATATGAAAAATCTGAGTATTTGACTCTCTCGTGAGCCAAAAGACTAAACTTTAAGCATTATGCAAGACCAATATTACTTCATGTGCAATTTGTGATTATTACATTTTGAAGGTCATTTTGAGTCCCTAATTTGCAAAAATGGAAAATCCTGATAAATGGGGCTATGCAGTGAGGTAACGGAAAAGGAGGCAGTGAAGGAGGTGAAGGAGGTAAAGGAGGTGAAGGACACTTACATCCTGTGTCCTTGAGCTGCTGGATGACATTGGACATGATGCGGACACAGCCCAGGAAGCCGGCCCCCTGCTTCTTGTGGATCTTCTTGTGATTCCATATGCTGATTGTGATGGAATCCTTCTGGCCAATGTACCTACAAACATCACAGTAACTTGTACTCCATAGAGCAGCATTATTTTAATTTATTACGCATATATTTAATTTATTTTAAAATTGTGGTTTAGTGCCCCTTTCAAGATTCTTACACTCATATCAGGGTTTGTTTTATTAATAATGTCTTATGTAATAACTACCATAGTGTTAATATTCATAATGCAATATTACATCTTGTGTATATCACAGCTCGTCATTTCACACCTAGTGTGTGACAATCGTCTGGCACTTCGCAAACCCGTGATGAGCATATGCCAGCAGTACATACACTGAGCTAGCCCATCCTACAACTGCACAGTATCAGTTTTACCAACAAGTTTAATAAATGCAGTATTAAATGAACACGACTGATAAGTTGTGAACAGACGTGTCTTGAGATTGGTCTTGAAAGTGTTCAGTGTAGGGCTGGTTCTGAGTTTTATCATGTAATTTTAGAAAAACTATATTATCGACTTTCTGGACAAATCGACACTGGATGAATCCACAATAACATTCCCTAGCTACTGTTAATATGATCTCTCTGAATGATCATCTGTGCCTTCCATGCAGCTGCACTCTCATATATATAGACTGGTGCACTTTCACATGCTTGTGAAGCAGCAGGCGTGCATTAACGCGACTCATAAACCTATGTCTGGTTTCTGCTTGTATATCTCCATGTTGTTGTCAGAACGGCAAGACCCATTTAGGATACAAGATAACCAAGCAGGTCTTACTTTACAATGGGAACCCTCTGAGGAGGTCTTACTTTACAATGGGAACCCTCTGAGGAGGTCTTACTTTACAATAGCAGGTCTTACTTTACACAGGAATAACATCCTCGGAGGCTTTACTTTCTTAACATTTAACCTGCTTCATGAGTTACTCAATGACCTGTCTAAATGGATGGGTTTTTAATAAAATACTAAGTCAAAATACTACAATCATAATAAAATATCAGGATCGAACTTTAAACCAATTATGAGCCATACACATTACCGACTGCACTATACAGTCCTTAAAAAAATCTCTTGTAAATTCATCTAGTCTATAGTGCTTCTATAAACAGCACGTGATGCATGCACTGTCTGTACAGCACAGGGTCCTCTTCCCGTCCGTGGAAATGTACACGGGCCGAGCACCATGTGTATAATAGCGATACCATTGAGGGGTTTCAATATTGTGCCACCCATTGAAGATATAGCTTGCTTTCAATATTTTATAAAAAGACGAATATACTTTTTATTTAAATTTTACAGTTTATAAATCAGATAAAGCACTCCCCCTCTGTGTTTAACACAGTGTTACAGCACATATAATAGTCAAACCTCTGAATTCAGGCAAAGCAGATGCCCTCAGTATTACTTCTGCTCTATCCTCATGTTATTGCACTACCAAACTGTATGTTATCAGTTATATGTTATGGTTATGTGATAAAATCTCTTTAAGCCATTATTGGAGATTGTTGGTGAGCTCAATATAGGTTTTATTTAACAGTGTTGGATAATTAACAATATACACGTAAAAGACGAAGTTGGTGAAGCCACTAGCACAAGTAATATACAGAGGACAGCTTTCTTCCATAGCAGCAGTACATAGCATCAATAGAGGCCAGCTGTCCTACACCACAGGTTACGTGTTGTTCCATGTGGCCGGATGACATTTGGTGGGATCGTTCTTCATCATCTCCCATTGATGGTACCTGTGTCTCAGCACACACCCCATGCCTGTATGACCCTGTATGACCCCCTTCATAAACCGCAGGCCTAAAGCTCACAGGCTAGTCATACAACTGACAACCATTCTTGTGTGAAGGTTGTAGGACAACGGCCAACACATACAGTTGCAGAACTTTTCCTTACACATCCCTTTGACTAATGAAATTAGAAAATGGAGTTTTTTTGTTTTTCATTCCATGAAGTATTTGCCGAGATAAACTATATTAATAGTACCAATTTGCAGATTAATTAAAACCTACAAATATGATAGTAACATTACAAAAACAATGAAGGACAATTGTAAAGCCAGTAGCAGACTATGCAAAAAAAGCCCCACTACGAAAATCTCTGTGCGATATGACTTCTCATCCAATCAAATCTCTCCAGTTCATGCGACTTCAAAAGGTGAGTAACCCCGCAATGCTGCTGGCTGTTAATTAGTTTAGTTGCGTACATGCAGCCAGGTGTAAACTTACAAGTCATAATGCTGATTCCACTTGGGGTCGAGAGTGTTGCGACATGTGTCTGTAGAGTGACACTGTCCGGACCCATCAACGCTGATCTTAGCAAATGGGTCAGGAAGTCCTGAAAGCAATCATGGAAACGTGCAACATTCTAATGTTACCATAGAACACAAAGTACACAGTAAACATGATTTCATTAGATAAACGTTTGCCAACAAATAAATTAGATTTTTAAAAATAAAAATAAAATTATAAAATTATAAAATTAAAAAATTAAAAATGCCGATTGATTATTCATGACAGTAGAAACATTGAATTTTAATTATCGTCTTCATAAATTTGTATTCATTCATCATGTTTTCATATCCAGGTAAGTCTGTCTACAAGAAATATGGTACTGCAAAACAGATACCTACAGATGAATACTTGTTGTGGTACCCTGATAGTGATAGTCATAAAATTTGCTATACTAACAGGAGTGCTCTCCCTTTCCCTGATTTGTATTCACACCTTCACAGACCAGCGATAGAAACAAAAGGCCATCGGTAGCAGGCTAGTGTGTGGGATAAATACCAGACTGGTAGCAAAGGTGTGAAATGAAACCATAACAAGAGATTAAGGATGTCTAGACTAAATTACTTGAAACAATGCATCTATAAATACTGTGTCTCGCTACATGAAAGGTGAGCATGAAATCTATGAAATTATATGCAAATACCGGGGCAGATCAGTGGACAAGTAATAGAACTGGAAGAATAACTTCTGGTACAAAAGGAAAACGAACCATTGTCCTCTCTGGCACCAGGAGTTATCAATCAATCTGCTCACGTTTCTGGTAGCGATACACAATTTCAAAGTATTTAGACATTGTTTCCATAATCACATGATCTCAACTCCGACAAATACTCACTGAAGAAATCTTTCTTGCCCAAGTTCTTGGCACACAATACTGAAAGAAAAAAAGGAAAATATGTTAATGTTCACGCTATCAATTTATGATCAAATCTGTGTACATTAAGTACAAGATATTTAACAAGGAGATTGGCTTATGTAAGTTTTGCATGTAATTCGGTGGACTTGCAGTAGACTGAATATCGGTAGTTTTTGGTGTGTGTTTTTCAATTGAGGTTTAGAGTCGCTTTCTAGATGCTTTCACTAACATCACAACTTGTCAGTTTAGGGCAGGAGGAAACCCACAACATCCATAGCTCTGAATGTTGCAGTAAACTTGCAAGCACCAGTAGCTGGCACTGACAAAACCAAGGATGATAACTGCATTGCCACTCTACAGACAATGCATCCTATCAAAATCGTGTCAGAAAGGTAACTTTCACTACATTGATTTTAACCTGGAACCTTTGGCTCCTGTCCAACGTTCTACCACTGTACTACCACCCACCCTGGCTGACTACTGCCCATGGCTTTGTCCATAAAGGCCATTTGTAGAACAATATGGGAAGGATCAGTAAAAGTAGTGCAATGTTAAACAAAGATGTGCACCCAGCTATTTCCTGACATTTCTTTTTCCTTAAACATGTTAACGGGCCTTGAACAGAAAGTATGTGTTGTACAATTACTATTATTACTCATAATATATGTGCATTATATAGAACCATCATACTATATAATAACCCAGTATCCCACAAAAACAACAAAAATATAAAAAAATCATGTCAAATGAAAACAAAATATTTACACTTTGCGTACTGTACACGATTATTGAAGATGACACCATACATTAAATTTTTGTCATAAACACTGCCTCACTTGTTTTGCATACCAACATTTTACTAATGTATGGTACCGGTATACATATTTAATTTGTATGAGAAAACAAATCTGGTTTTGGTGTAAAAGGTTGTAAACATTGGAAAAGAAAAAGTATGCCTACAGCAGTATTGTGCAAGCTAAGTAACAGTGTTAACCTGTGGACAATTATGAAAAACAACACAGCTGAAGAACTTGACAAGTCAATAGGGGTACTCATTACTCTGCCGGCATACGCCGCTTTGCGCACACATTAATAAGGACGTTTTCGATTTTGTTGTCCGAGTACTCGGAGCACGAGGATTTCTAAATAGATCGCTGTGGATCGTTGTTGGAGTGTGTGGTGACGTCATGAATTTATCCGACAATGAGGATAATCAGCTGATGCCGTAATTAGCGTTAGATGGGACCGGGACTTCAGATTCAGTACGTTATAGGCGAGTGTCCGGTTTATGCGAGGCTGTTATATGCGAGGTCTACTGTATATCTTGCCATGCACGGGGTTGGAGTGCGAGTATGTAGTGCTAGTGGCTAGGGTCTAGACAATAACACCATCAGGGATATCTCAGTAAACAAACCCACTGGGGAGTTATGGAATGTCGGTGTATAAGTGTAATTAAGCCAACATGGCGGCCAGAAGGCATTGAATCATAAAGGAGTGCAGTAAGCACAGTGGAATACTTGTTGCGCTAGACGCATAACTCACTGATATAACAGTGTACTAGTTAGTGATCTGACGTTGATATGCTTAACACATGATACACCTGTCATTCAAACAGCCTGCTTATGTTTTCCTGTCACCAGATTAAGGTTCACAGTGACATTGTATACGAGGAACACATCACAGTAGTTGTTTAACTTCCGTAATTTGCTTGTAAATATTTGTTCCTCTACAGTGTACAAATTATGCAGTATATTATACAGACCAGGTTTTGAAATAGAAATTATTTTCCACAAATAATCCTGGTAAGAGCACTCAAATGTCTATTTAACCCTCTCAATGCTGAAGGCAACCAGAGATTCCCTAAAGAGCAGTGGCTATGATTAATACAGCAGGGAGAGGTATAGTATTTCAACACTGCCCTTTTGTAATTACAGACTAGGAAATCTTAGTAAATAGAGCTGCTAAACCGACTCCAGTTTTAAAAATAGTAAACATATAAATCCCAAAGTATCCGTAATATCTTTTCAATTTATTTTTTAATGTATAATGGGAAACAAATCAATACATGTATTACTAGTCTATTACTAAACAATTCCACAGTTATATTCACTTCTTGGCTATATCAGTATGTTAAAAGAACCATATCAAAAACACAGAATCCGAGTCAATATTACTAGTATTGTATTGATAATCTGATCATGTTGAATAAGTAATTCTAATGATAATTTCACACAGTTGACCGTAAACAAAATCTTGAAAATCCATAAATAATATCCCTATATTCTGAAAGGTCAAAGAGAGCAAATAGTACTTCAGAACTAGGCTGGTGAATGTACAACACACAGCAATAAATCACTAGCCCGGGATCCTAACACTTCATGGTCAACAAGCACAACTAACTGTCCTCTCATAATCACTGGAAGAACAAACACTATTGCCTTTGTCCAGAAGTACAACTATTGTCCTTGTTAATCTGGAACCGGTGTTTGGACAGGGACCATCTCAAGATGGCCTGGCCTGGACCATGCAGTGGACTCTAAGTCACCTAGTGGCCTGAGACTCACAGCTTCCAACTGTAAATCACATGTTTGGCAGTCTGTATCTGTTCGCCTAGTCTGAGTCTACAGACTGTCGTGTATTAACAGTTATCAAGGAGTAGACAATCTGTACCAATCTCCCTTACAAACCCCAGGGTCTACCAATACTATATACATGATATACTAGCCGAAATCAGGGCATACACCATGTTTTTATTACATAGCATGAACGGATATAAATCTTGATTTAGGATCTGACTACGGGTACGACGACTGATGACACCTTCGTGAAACGCAGCCCGGGTCCTGTGTCCACCCGCTGACTGGCCTAATTAGGAGCGGCCTGTCTGCCACTGTATCTTATAAATACAGCAGCAGTATGCTACAGCATGACCCTTGTCAGTAACTGTGTACTAGGACAAGTACTTGGACAAGTACTTGGACAAAGCCGGCAAAGAGTCTACTAGTAGTCAGCCGTGTTGACAACTGTGCAGCGACAGCTTTCCTGAGACATGCCAGATAGCGACAATCTAAATCTGTCATCACAACTTCTCCCTTACCCTCCTTGACATGTATATCCAAAATAATAAACCATCAGCATTCTTTGTTCATCGTAATGTAAAACGGATTTATTTAGCGGCTCGCAAGTTTCACTATTTTGCAAATTTTAAGAAAGAAAAAACATTCACGATTTCTTAAATTCATGTTGTCCAAGTATGTCAAAATAAAAATTTAAATGTTGTCACTGAAAGCTTCACCAAACTCGGATACTACTCACGGGCTAATCTGTAATCACATGTGCAGTTGTCACTGACATATTTAACAGTAATTAGGTATAAATTGGTAATACTGTCTCCAGTGATTAAATTAGTGGCTATCAGAAGTAAAAAACGGAAGTCTATTGTTCACGTGTCTTAAATTGACTATCAAAAACAGATTGTGAATTTCGTGAAAAATACAGACACGCGAATGATACCCGTTTTACAGTATGACAGAGTTTTACCCACCGTCATTTCCAGTAATCTGATTGGCTCACATGACTCCATAAATTAATCAAATGTTTTCGCATAACACTAACCACATGAGCCAATCAGATTGCCGAGAATTGTGTCCAGGTTCGGGGAAAATACTGCAAGTCAGTGCCCGGAGATAACTAAACTTTTCTGAATACGATTTCATGCTCAACTCGTAGTTTTGTTCACAAATCCCCATATAGAATTTGAGCTTGAGCATGAAATCGTACTCAAAATGTTTTGTGATCTCAGGTACAGCTCTGATTCCGGTTCCGGGAAATAGACCATACCTCATCCTTGATTGCTTTTCAGATAAATCCAAGTCGAAAACCAAGTCCCAGTGGAAGCTGAAGGGCGAGAAGCAAGCCGTACTTCTTGTCAAGTCACAGGTGCAGGAAATGCTACTCAAAGCAGAATCAGCCACAGCGAGACAAAACATTCCTGCTCAACGAAACACAAGACAATTCTTGCAAGAGATGGCAACTATGACCGAGTTCTACCCACCGTCATATTGGACTCATTTCCAGCCAATAAGCTCTTTGAAATCATTGTGGAATAAGTTTCTAGGCAAAGCAAAGTCTGTAGACCCATGGAAGCTTGTGAGTGTGGACCAAGCAACGCACAACGCTGTTGAAGGTATGGTTCAGAAGACTTGGGATGGCCATCTGGTTGGACATGGAAACGATGCAGTTGGCCTAAGTCACAGTAAACTCATTGTCACGAAGGTAGAACGACTGGAACATCTGAAGCTTTACACTCAGTACTGTCAGAAGCGGGCCATCATATTCCAGCAAGTGTGTCAGAAGGCACTTGCTACTATTGATAAGCTGCCAGGGTCTCAAGGGAAGCCTAGAACAACCATGTTTGCCGGAGCGGAACTCCAGCGAGATGTTTATGAAGAAGTGAATGAGCACTACTTCTTTCACGGGACGAAGCCAGTTTGTTTGCAGGCAATTATTGAGAGTGGACTGGACAGCCGAGTTGGCAACACGAGCGCCATGCTGGGGGTTGGCGTGTACGGTGCTGAGAGTTCCACTAAGGCGGATCAGTACACAGGTCGGTATTGCCAGATTACTGTAATTACAGGTCACTATTAAAACAGTTGGGCGGGTGGTAGCACAGTGGTAGAACGTTGGACTTCGGAGCCAAAGGTTCCAGGTTCAAATCCCAGCCCCATATTTCCCCGTATATTATACGCTACCTTGTAATACGCAACCCTTTCTCAAGTGGAAAAAATCCAGAAAATATCTTCTAATATTGTGTATAATACGCATCCCTTTCTCAGTCCAACTGATATAATGCCACAAGTGTTCACAAGATATTACTTCAAACGTGCAAGGTAAAAAATAATAGCACTTTGAAGTCTGGCAACCGATAATCAGCTGGTGATCGATTCTTTTGCAAAGAAAATAAGGCTGCGCAAACAAAACAAACTGTCTACTTAGTACATCTACTCTAGATCTAGGTCGATG
>JAUTBZ010146283.1:0-12206 GCA_032361785.1 Lepetodrilus galriftensis
TACGCACGAAGCCGTTCAACAAGCAATACATGTAGGGAAAAGTATTGTATTCATGTATTCTATCTTGAACGCACCCCAGGTCATGTCTGGTCAGGTCGGGTCATGTCAGGTAATGGATTGGGTGAGGTCATGCCATGTCAAATCAGGTCAGGTGATACCATGTCAAGTCAGGTAGTCAGGTCAGGTCAGGTCAGGTCAGGTCAGGATAGGTCAGGATCCGTGCAAACATCTAGAGACAGCACTGTACAGATGTACCAACCAGTTTCCCCGGCACGGCACTGACCCGCTTGGTCTTGGAGAACCTGTTGGACAGACGGTGCAGCAGCGAGATCTTCCGACTCGGAGACCGCAGACTCTTCGGAGACGGCTCCGGGAGACGGCGCCGCGCCACCTGGACAGCCACTGCAATGGAGAGAGTGAGTGTCTGTGTGTGGGACGAGTGAACTAAGTACCTGGCACCAGTGATGGTGAGCGACAATGCCGTATGGTTTGGTATGAAATGCAATTAGCATCTCTATTTGGTAGATTATCTCGGTAAATAGAATGACAAACAAAATATTTCAATTTATTATTTTGTATGACCTAAGCATATTTTATGTTGTTAAAAATTTCACCATTAACCTTCTCATTGCTGAATAAAATCAAAGTGTTCTATTTTTGCATGTGACCCGGCAAGTTAACTCGCCTTCAGCAGGGAGAGGGTTAATAAATAAAACAAGTTTATATAGCTATTATTTGGAGTAAGTATTATTTAATGCGGAAAAGTGACATCCGAAAGATGAAACAGGCAAAATGGTTCAATTTGCACATGCAGATGCTCTTCTTTACACACATGCATGTGCAAATTGAACCTTTTTATCTGTTGCATCTCTTTCTCTAAATATTTAGTGATTGTGATAGCTATATAAAAACATTTTTTATTAATCATGGCTTAAAAAGAAAAGAAATACTAAACTTGGTATGGTTGTACACAATAAGAAATTGAATTTTATCTGGTTTGTCATTCCACAAAGTATTTACAGAGAGTGAGTGAGTGAATATGGAGTTTGTCGCTGCGGGAATCTTTCACCCATTTGCGACGGATTTACAGAGATAATCTACAAAATAGGGGTGTCAATGAGTAAATATGGAGTCTTTCAATGGGTGTCAATGCATTTCATGCCAAATAATAAACACAATGGCCAATGCCTTCATTTTTTTAATATAAAATTCTAAATTGATTGTTGATTTAATGCTTTATGTTATTGCAGGAATATATATTACCAAGATGCAACAAGTTTTATTCTAAACATAAAAGTATTCACTTATTTTCACTGTTATTCTAAATATACAAACTGTATTTATTCAATTTCAATTTTTGTACTCTGAACATGCACAATGAATTCAAACTTCAATATTGTCAAAGCTGAAATTATGAGAAAACAATCAAACTTTTGTTAGTAAATTATTTAATTGATAAAGATTTAAAATCTGCAAATTGAACCAGCATTGTGTGTGTCTGATCAGTGACTATGAACATACAAATCAAAACATGCCATCAATAAATAATACATAAAATCATTGGAAGCAATACCAGTCTTTCTATCAAACTGACAGGAAGAAAGGAAGGAAGAAAGCATCATGCAGGCAAACACGCAAGCAAGCAAGCAATGCAATACAAAGCATTTTCGAACAATAACCCATTCCAATGTTAGTAAACACAAGCATTGAATACCGAAAAGAAAATGTGGATGAAATATTTTTTAAATAACAGGATGTTGACTGAATTAACATGCAATGCTAAACGTACAAAACATTACATGGAATCAACACATGCATAATAAATTGCACTGCATGCTGTAACCAAGACGACCAATGTGCGTGTGCAACCAATGGAATACCATTACGGTATGGTTTTTCTCCACCAATCCTGTCGGGTCAAATTATCTGTGGGATTTTACATACCAGTAGATTTTGATCGGTCTACTATGGGATTTTACATAGATTTTGATTGGTTCCCGGTCGCCTTGTTTCAGAATTCATCCTACAGATAATCTGATATCTTGGAATTGGTGGATCAAGGAGTAAGAATATTCCATGGTTACAACAATAACCTAACAGAGAAATCATCATCAGCTGATGTTTTGCGAAAACCGACATGTTGACAGTGCCTGCACACGATCAACATGATCTTATGCACTCAGAAGCATGCCTGGCCCCGAGATTAGGAAACATTTCCGAGTACAACTCCATACTCAACTCAGAATTTATTTTATAAAACGTCATGCTATGACATCACAGTTGAGTATGGAGTCGTACTCAGAAATGTTTTGTGATCTCAGGCCCTGGTGTCATATACATATTCTCAAAACGTTAACTTACAATCGTACGAAAATCTGGATTCTTACAGTATGACTATGAAAAATTAGGCTAAGAAATTCGTAAGTACGTAGGGTACAGCCAGGTTCATGAGGTCGATCATGGAGCCTCAAAATTCATGGGAATCCATGGATCTGCAGACGATTCTCATCCCTGCGTGCATAGACTGTTTACAGTACATGTATCTAAAGTGGAGAGGGTTAAATTAAGGCAGGAAGAAATTGTCAACACAGTAGACTGCGAACTGGCTGGTACTGACAAACCAGGGATGATAACTGTATTGTCAGTACAGTACATTCTATCAAGATTGCACTGTATACCCCCCAGGTAGTTGAGAAGGAGTGTTGAGTATGCCTTATGGAATCGTTCTCATTGCACGATAAATATTAATTATTATTATTATTATTATTATTATTATTATTATTATTATTATTAAATTAGTATTATGTACCTGTTATGAACATTGATGCAGGGTACCTGTGTTGGGTTCGAACCAAATGTAACTGACTGGAAGTTGAGCAATCTATCACTGGGCTACCAACAGTCTAGTACATCTAGTTTTAAACAATTCACTATTTTGTAATTTTCACTACTGTCTTTTAACCCTCTCCATGCTGGAGGCAACCAGAAATGGCCTAAAGAACCATGCTTGTGTCAAATCCAGCAGGGAGAGGGTTAATACTGATGCTTATTTCTGCTGCAGAAAATCTGCACAATCTGAATAGTTATCTAATTATTTTAAAAAACCATTTAAATAAAAAATGTAAATTTGATAATCCTTTTAGTAAATTGATTGATTGAATTAGTGCATTACATTGCAGCAGGAATATTTCACCCATATTTTAAAATAATACTGTTTGATATCAGTCATATTGAGAAATAGTTTGTATTTACTTTTCATCTTAGAAAGTAAGAAAGTTGTATTCATGTTTTATTTTGTTATTATTATCATTATTTTATTATTATTATTATTATACTATATATTTTTGTAAATAATCTGCATGGTTTTTTTAAAACTGCATTAAAGATTATCATGGTTTGTCAGGTCTTACATGCATTAATTTCATCTACATATTGTCATAAAAGTACAGTCATATTACCAATGCTTATATATAACCCTTAGACATGAGTCACTGTTGACATGAATTGATCCATGTAATTTATAGCAGTTCCTTCTGTGCGAGTTTGTGTGAGTCATGATAGACAATGATATGTCTGGAGCCTTCCTTATACAGACAAGACTATTATCAGATAATCTAACTTTACAAAAGCTTCAGGTTTGCGTTTTACGAAAGGTGCTGTAGTCCGGTTCTAAATCCTAGCATTCACCATGCGTTTACTGTAGCAGTGAGTGAGTGAATATATGGAGTTTAACGTCACTGCGGGAATCTTTCACCCATTTGTGACGATACTGTAGCAGGAAGAGCCGATTTATGCCCAGTCTACTATTACTGCCCTTTTGTGAAAAGCATGCCTGACCCCAAGATTATGAATAATTTTTTTTTGTACAATTTCATATCCATCTCAAAGTTTTTTGGGGTTTGTTTTTTTTACAAATGTTCTCAAATACCCATATAAGATTTGAGCTTGAGCATAAAATCTCATTCCAAAAAATGTGTAATCTCTGGCACTCCTAAATCATGGCATTCGCCATGCTTTTATTATAGCAGGAAGTGAAGCAAATTTCTATTTATGCTAGGCCTACTGGTACGACCATTTCGTGAAACGCAGGCATTGCCCAAGATTACTAAACTTTTTGGAATACAACTTCATGCTCCTCAAAGTTTTCTACACAAATCCCTACTGGTATATAAAATAGAGCTTGAGCTTTCTTTTACTATGGCAGTATATGATGCAAATCTAGATTTATGCCAGGCCTAATTGTACAAACATTACGTGAGACGCAGACCTGAAGCATTTTTGTTGGCCGTCGATAAATATCATGCTGACGACCACGTAACAGCAGCATCACTATAATCCTACTGTATGGGAGATATGAGTCACTGAGGAGGTACCGCAACCAGCGATAGCATACCTTCCTAACAGGAGACACTGATATGCAGACATATATAAAGCATGTATGTAAAATGGAAGCTACAAAATCAATTCCCAAGCCTTACAAAAGACTTCCTCATATGTCAGTTAGAAATGTCATGCAATTCAGTAGGCGTTGTCTAATAGTTTGTTTATATAAACTAGAGTTGTGTTTAGATAGCCACTGGATTCTTCTATTGTGACGTGGTTTTCTGTAATTTTATTATCTGCCTTAGAAGCACTGGAATGTGTGTTAATATGATCTTTAGCTGAAGTAGGTAGTGCTCCTTTCTAGCTGTTCTGTCTGTACTTTCTGTCCGCTGCTATTGATCCTTAGTAACTGTGCATGCATGGGACAGTAAGTACAGACAGAACAGCTAGATAGGAGCACTACCCTACTCTGCTACACACTGAGCTGTCTAAATGAAATCTGTAATGTGTTATCTTCTTTGATTGATTTAATAATATTTTACTCTGATGAATGAATGTTCTTTTGTTCTTGTGAATACAAATATGTTTTCACTTTTCAATACCAATAACATTCTACCAATCCATGTTTCCAAGATTTATGATCATTCTATTAAACATTATTCAAATCAAATTCCTTTCATCTGCAGATCTGACAAAGTAGAGTCATAAAATTATTGCAGTTTCATCCATCAAACCAATCCTCCATTATTCTTCTCATGTATGTCCTTAACCCTCTCCCTGCTGGATTAACCACAAGCACTGCTCTTTAGGGCATCTCCAGTTGCCTCCAGCGTGGAGAAGGTTAATAATACAGTACGGTAAGTGAATTATTGTTTTATGTCACAGCGAGAATCTTTCACCCATACGTGCCGATCCTTGCTATAACTTTAATGTATGGTAGTTCCTATAATAACAAGAACTGACATTTCTTTCATTTTATTTCAAAATAAATTAAAATGATAACATAGAATATGCCTACAATAAAATAAACAATAACAGTTTGGTCATATAACCAGTGATGCATGGAGCTTATCATTCTTAAATAAATTAAACACTAATCATTGTGTAAATGAATGATGCAGAAATTACAATTAAAATATACTGTAAATACAAAATGGACATTCTCTTTGATGGGTAGCATTTGATGGTATAATAATAGACAAAGTTATTATATTCTATAGCATGTAGAACAAATTTTTTAAATAATTTAAAAAAAAATTGAATGTCCAAACTCAATATTGTCTAACAAATATTATTCACTTTATATTTTTTTAACTTTGATTGCAAAGTGACATTTATTAACAAAATCTATGTGAGAAATGGATTTCTGAACCACCAGTAACTTAATGATTGTTTAACTTAACAGGGGGAAATTTTAAACCCATATGTGACGTACACAAGTATGAAATCATTGCGAAAAATGCAATAGTAAATTGCTTGGAATCATGCTCACATGACTGCATTAACTCTCTCCATGCTGGATTGCTGGACTGAATTAATCGGGTTTTTTTATTGCACATTATTATCTCACTAGATGCAACGACTATAATATTAAATTAATATATAGTTATATTATTTTACATGTAATACAATTTAAAAAAACAAAGATGCCCTAAAGAGCCGTGTCTGTCTAATCCAGCAGGGAGAGGGTTACTAACATTTCTACAAATGTGTGCAGTTGAAACAGTATAGGTATGGTAGGAATCTTAAAGACTTATTTTACTCATATATGATGGGTTAGTTTATGCAACAGTTATAACCAAGAATGACAAATGTATTGTAAGAGTGGATACATAAATGCACCCTATGAGAGTGGTTTACAACGCAGCAGGAATCTTTCACCCATTTGCATTATTTGGCAAATACATTGAAAACAATGTCAATGTGAACGTATAACATAAACTAGCACTTCTTTGGACAATTGGACACGAAAAAAAATAGATAATAATAATTGCAATGTGGTAAATTGACATACAATGATATTTGGCTAAAAGTGGACGGTGATGATGTATAAGGTTTACACTGAGCTAGTCATCATGGATACACAAGCAGGATGGCTCAATAGTACTATCTGGTAATAGCTGTTAAATAAATGATATAATCTGTGGAACTCAATGAAGGTGATGAGGATTTCAACAATGTAAAATGCATCTACATTATTCAAGTCACGATACAGGTCCTGGAAAGTGGCACCATATCAAAGTTGACATCAGTGTCTATGTGTTTAGAAGGACCAGATGCAGTCCCATTCTCCGAACCCGAGCGAGGAATATTGGTGATATCGGAATCGTCATCAGGATCTTTGTTCATATGTCCAACATATTTTGATGACTTTTCAGCACCTTCTGTTAATTCCAAGGCATCAGGAGTTCCTGTTTCTCCTTTCAGGAGATCTTTCGATACAGCAACTTCTGTCAACTCCTGGTCATGAGGAGTTCCTCTTCTTTCCAGTTCTTTCGACTCAGGAGCTGCAATGTCATCTGATGACCCATCAGCAACTTTTGTCAACTCCAGAATATCAGGAGTTCCTCCTCCTCCTCCTCCTCCTCCTCTTCCAAGAAGCTCTTTTGAGTCAGGAGCCGCAGTGTCATCATCATCTGTTATTGGAACTGATGCCCCGATCCTACTTGTTGATGTGGTACATTTAGCTGACAGAGACACACATCCTGTGGTGTCTACACTGTTCCAAGTCACATCAGCTTCTTCTGACAGAGACACTCTCTCCAGCATCTCAGCAAGACCAGCACCTGCTGCTGTCACAAGTACATCGTCAGGATTATTATCTGCAGGCTCACCATCACTGACTGGACTCTCACAGGATTTCTGGATAAGGAAATTGTTGCTATCAGACACATTTTTCTCATTGTTCACATTTTGTGACAGGAATTTTTCGACATCAAAGAATTTCTCGACACCAGAAGCACTGACATCACTAAGCCCAGGAACATGAAGCTGGAGAGGTTTCTGTTTCTGCTCACAAGTATTACAGTCAGGTTCTATACCAGCATTGTTGTCTTCAGTGCTGGTATTGGGATGCATCTCCATTGCAGCTGCTGGTGTATCCAGAACTGGATGGAAAGCCGGTCTTCCAGTAATGTCAGATTCAATATCAGCATAGGTGTCTTCCATGCTGGTATTTTGTTCCTTGTCCACTGAAGTTGCTGATGTATCTGGAACTGGTTCAGAAACCATAGAAACACCAGCATCTGTGCAGGACTCACTCTCCAGCATAGAAAACGACCCACCAAGATCCACAACACTCATCTCGACAACCAGGGTCTCCGGGACGATCAGCTCCAGCCTCCCGTCCTCATCTCTGGAAGCTTCTTCTTCTGGCTGAGGCAGTCCTCCGATTCCAGCCTCTGTAGCTGCGGAACCTGCAGGACCATCAACAGTTGGGACATCATCTGTGTTGCTTTCATTGAGAATGTTGTCATTGTCTTCAGTGTTAAATGTTCCTCCAGGATCACACTCGACTGCTGTGGCATTTGTAAAAGCTTCAACCGCTTTCTTCTCTAGAACATCTTCTGTACTGCTCTCGTTGAGAATGTTGTCCTTGTCTTCAGTGTCAGATGCTCCTCCAGCTCCAGACTCCACTGCTGTTGCATCTGTAGAAGCATCAACAGCTTCCTTCTCTTCCTTGAGATTTTTGTTACTTTCTTCTGTATCAGATGCTTCTTCAGGCCCAGAATCTACTACTCCTGTAGCATCTGCAGTACCATCGACATCTACTTTATCTGGAACATCATCTGTGCTGCTCTCCTTGAGATTTCTGTGATTCTCTTTGGATGGAGAGTCCGCAGTGTCAGTGTCCGTCCTTCCGTAAACTACTCCAGCCATGCCAGGGTGGTTCTCTGTCATGATGTCGATGAAGCTCCGCGGATACTGCTTTGCCCTGAAGGAGCTTCTCCTGGCAACGCCTTTACTCTCAAAACTCCTGACCACTTCCTTACTGCCACTCTTCTCAGCCCTCTCGGCTTCCTGGAACTTTCTCTTGGCATGTTTGAAATCGATGGGCTCAACATCATTTTCCTTTGTCTTTGATGTACTCATTTCTATTTCTGTCTCAACAGTTTTCCTTTTTGCTTGTTTGGATGCGTCTTTAACTTTTGGCGTTTCGTTACTGGGTCCGGATTCGATTAGATTGATTGGTGGAATGTGTTCAAAGTACCTGTAACCCAAGGGTTTGTCCGATTTCCTCGTCTTTTTGTCTCCCACGGCAGACAAGCTTAGCGATCTCTTGATATGGGACTTGGGCTTTGTCACTGTGCCGTCTTCATCGTCCACACCAGAGAACCTCTTCTTCAATGCATTGACATCTGGCATTTCAAAATTCTCTTCACCAGTGGAACGTACCTTAGATCGTCTTTCAACCATATCAATATCCTTTTGTGTCAGGGTTTTGTACTCATCGTCATCATAATAATCATTATTTTCTGTATTTCTCTCTGCGTATTTATCCATATCTACTTGAGTCAGCATCTTGAATTCATCATGTTCATCCAACATCGCAGAACCGCGAGCAACATCACCCACAGAAATATCCGACGCATTCCCTTTACGGACTAGAATTCCTCTCCTGAATTTGGACGCCCGGTGATGAGAAACCGTATAGCCTCGGGGACCTTCGTACAAAACCTTCAAAGATTTCACGCAAACCGGAGCGTAAACTTCATCATCGTCGCTGTCCGAACTGTCGTTCCAGGACTTTCTCTTCCCTGTTGTCTCCCAGATAGTCAGACTCCCGTCGGCCGTGGTTCCATCAGAATCTGTGGCATCTCCGTCGGAGAGATCGGAGTCCGATGTCAGACTGGCCGCGTCCTGAACCCAGACAGGCATCTTGTCGTAGTTCAGATGCTGCTGCTGCTGATGAAGCGATGTCCGTTTAGGACGTGTTCCACTTTTCGAACCTGGTTCCAATAATCTGAATGGATTGTCCTCACCACCAACAGCAACAGCGTTCGTGGTCATCATCATCGTCGTCGCTCCTGAATTCTCAGTATCTGTGTTGGCCACAGGACGGACACAGCGAGCAGAGTTTGCATTGAAATCCATGTTCTCTTCGCAGACTGGCAAAGTCAGAAAAAAACATCATGCAGATTTCATGCTATGTATACACACCGATTACCATTTTTATCATTTCTAAATTAAATATTGGTGAGTATTTTAGGACAAAGAACACAACGATCTAGGTTTGTTAGATGCAGGAGTATTAGCATAGCTACAACAGTATGAACATAGATACTTCTGATCAGACACGCACAATATTCAAGATGAAGAATAATCATTATGCATGCAAGTATACACGACAGTTTATAACACCAGACATGACTAATTTCATCAAAAGGTCAGACACTTGATTTCGAGATCCTGTACGAGAACACCGAGACTAAATATGTCATGTCTGTGTTGTTGATGAAATCATACAGGCTGCCATTCCACAGTATGATTGTAGTTCTATGCTATAGCTCATTATTGATGCATACAAAGTTGCTAAAATTGTATGGCATTTTGACTCTCAAATCATAAGGAGAGTCACATCAAATAGCATATTCAATACCATTCCACTTTCCTTTATAGTACCTATGCGATATTCCTTCTTCCATAAACTGACAAGCTGTGATATAAGTGAAATAATCTTGAAAGCAGCTCTAAATCCCAAAATCAAAAAGAAATAAAATAATAGAAATAGGGGAGAAAGAGATATTAAAGTTAACAGTTGTCTGTGTGAAAGAATTTAAATATATATATTTTTTTAAATGTCAAATTAAATATAATATTTTAAAATAAAAATGATAATTAAAAAAAGAAAAAAACATGATGCTCCCCATCTAGCACTAAGCCCCTCCTAGTGATACGATCATTCTGTGGATCTGGCATCCTGTACGAGTCGACACACGCGGCGCTACACGTACCTGTGGGCAGAGGCTCACTGCGGAACACGGCGTAGAGCTGGGAGATGTACGACACCAGTGTCAGCTTGTCGGGAATCTGTGACTTGACCATATCCTCCCCGGTCATCACTGGAGGAACCCCCATCTCCTTCTCTGCCGCGTCGAACGCCTGAAACAACAGACAATTTACACTAAATCACTGCATTTGGTTTTGTATTAGTTTCATGATTTGCAGGCCTCAATTACAAATTTAATAAGGAGCTTAATGGCTCATGCAGAGCCCAAAATGCTGAAAATAAGTGAAGTTTTGTTTGCCAAATGCAAAATTAAGTCAGCAGGGCGACCAAATTAGTCGATAAATTGGACACAATGTGAAGCTCATTGGTAAAGGGAGTGCAAGGCTCAAGATGAATATTTTCAGTTACTTGTCCACAGGGCAAGTCATGGCAAGTAGCAAAAGTAGGTTGCCCACAGTGCAAGTTAACTTGCCCCTGTACATCGGGCATATGTTAGCCCTGGAATAACCATTTGAAAATGCATGTGATCTCAAGGATGTAAGCACCACCTACCATTTGATTGTTCTTCACCACGTCGCTTTCCATCAACAGGTTGAAGTCACTGAAAGAGCAACAAAATATCGTTTTAAAATGCGGTTAGTTTAATTTATTCATGTTGAAATTGTCAATTTCCAGACATTTTGCGACATTGGTGCTTTCCCAATCCACAGCTGAATGCTTGACACTCTCTTAGTCACTCACACTAAACATAACTTCATACCATCGAGTCGTAATTTGGAACTCTCTAATATGTAAGCCTAGGACGAACCCTGAATCTAGTTTTGATTAAATATTTTTACTTTTTATGTTTTTTTTTATTTTGAGTGATTTATTGTGCAATGTTTTATGGGCTGTTCATTTTGCAAATAGAAGAATCAATTCAACAAAAACCATCAAATGAATTGAATGTATTCGAGCTATTCCGAATGCTAACTTTGGTACAAATCGAACACTCGGAAGGCATTCCGAATGAGAAAAGTGACAAAACAAACAGGCCATTAGAGTCTAACAAGGGGAGGACTACTATTATCACGGGTACTCACATGAGTTCTGGGCGGAAGGCATGAGTGTAACTAACCAGGGGAGTACTGCTATTACTACGGGTACTCACATGAGTTCTGGGCGGAAGGCGTGTATGAGAGCACAGAAGGCCAGCCCGCTCCTCCACGACCCGGCAAAGTCCACCACGTGCACGTTACGGAATCTGCCAGTGTTGAGCACCCGCTGACACCATCGCAGCAAGGAATAGCTGTCTATCAGTTCGTCTGCAACAAAGACATACACTTATGTCACAATGGCAAAAAGCCAGGGATCAAAATTAACACTAGCCTGCTAGGCTGGGCTATTTCTCCCAATGCTAAAGGTATCCTAAGGGCTAGTAGAATATCATAACATTTGTTATTTGTATCACTATTCGGGCTAGTGAGTTTTTAAATTTAGTTTCTATCACTGCAAAAGTCCCAGAGGTTTCAAAGGCATTAAAGCCACATTCCTCAGAAAATTATTGAGGTATATCAGTGTCTTCAAAATTGCATTATTTCAGTCATGGATGTGGGATTTTGATTCGGTTCGAATTGGGAATTAGAATTGCTTTCAAGGATTGCTATCAAGATTATTTCACTCGTATCCGAGGTTGTCAATTTACAGCAGAAGGAAACCTGCAACACATGTAGCATTGAGCGTTGCAGTAAACCTGTGAACCACAGCTAGTACTGATGACAACCAAGCACCTTCCATAATGATCACATCAGAACCATAACTTCTGTAAACACCTCTGGTCACTGTAGTGGCTTAGAACTCGGGACCTTTGGTTCTGACACAGGCACTTGAATCGGGCCATTATATTTTAAAATATATATCTATATTTTTTTAATATTTTTTTTCTTAATGTACT
>JAUTBZ010146294.1:0-12205 GCA_032361785.1 Lepetodrilus galriftensis
TGTCAAGTGAATGTATTTTGCAGTTGTAGCTAAGAACTAGTCCTAAACGACCATAAATATCTGTGATATTATGCCTTAATAATGATAGAATATTCATGGACTCTACTGAAGTAAGCTGTTTAGGGCATCTCATTGCCTCCAGCGTATTGTTAAACTATGTTATTGAATATTGGACAAGTTGGAAAAAGGATCATATCTGAATAAGTACAAGTTTGCTTCCAAGTACCAGTAAATGTTTAAGTGAAAAGAAAATATTTCCATGTAATAATTATTCTGCAAGTTGATTCATAGAAGGCTGAATTTTTATATCTTGGAACATCCCAAAACAAGCAATGGTTAGGCATCCTTGCATGATATCATTTGACATGGAGATATTTGTTTGCAATAGGGCTGGCTATGTAAAATATTTCCGTAATTGCAATTATTGTCGATGGAAATATTTTTCTATTATTCTATATAAAAACTACTAAGTTATGGATCATATAAACCATATGCACACATTTGTGTATTACAAAATAAAGTTTATGTTTATAGGAGATTGTCTATGCACAGTATGAAGACATAAGTACACCTATTTTGTGAAATTTCCAAATATGGATATTTTTCAAAAATGATCGATATAGTGCTGACAATTTTCAATCTTTCATATCTGTACTGATAGCCAGCCCTAATTTGTAAAGTACATGTAGTGTATTCTATTATATTTTCATACTTTTCAGTCATTTCCCATACTTAGGCCACTCGAAATATATGGACCAGCTCACCTTTCAATAAAAATATGATGATGAATATTAATTTAATGGTGCATTGTCTCATCAGAGATTTATTTACATATTGTTTTAAAATATATTTTGGCCATCCCACTTCCTCTGAAATATTGTCCACAGAGATGAAAAACATTAAAGAAAGAAAAAACATATGTGGCCTAATATAAACATAAATGAATTGATTAGTACTGAAAAGGAAGAGTTAGCATCCATCGTGTACATTCAATTAAATGTTGTATGTGTAAGCATGTCTGTGACAATGTTTGTATGAAACGTAGATTTTTATTTTTTTTCTCTCACATATTGCCTGTCTCAAATGTTATTCTTTATAGGACATGTCTTTAATGTGCATCCAGACATTCTTGTGATTTTAATTTCTGATTTTCATATATTTCTTTTAGCAATTTTATAATGTGAAATGTTTCTTTTCATGTTATACATCATTTTAGCTGGTTTGCAAAATTGAAAATGACAAGCTGAGATGTAGTTAATACGGTAGTAATACTTATATTATTTTTTTAATGAATCTATTAAAATGTGTTTGTTTTTTTATTAAAGGGACAATGACATTAATCAATCTTAGAAATGCATCAGGCTTACAAATATGACACTTATTTATAACAAATCATTGATTATGTATGCAAAACAAGTATGATAATGATATGGAAATTATTACTGAGAATGTGGGATGTTCTTTTTAATATTTAGATTAGGATCTAGTATACACACATTCCCTCTTCCCTCACACTACCACCCACCCCTCACACCACCACACACCACCACCCACCCCTCACAGCATCCTACTCCACCCCTGGGCCCCACTCCCACTATCCTTTTGCTTTCATTGTACCTGAATGTTATTTTATATACAATTGCAACACTTTACTACGGGATGTCAACATTTTTAACCCTATCAACACAGTGCAATGTCGCTTGTGCAGCTAACGTATAACCATTCTTTAACAGTACTTTTGAAAGTTCATGGTCACACATCAATGTCACTTCTTGTTTTGTCACAGCAGCAGTTTGATAATCCATCCTCCAGATGTGTACTATCAACAAATTGAATGAGTGTTTCCAGTTACGTAGTGGTCATAACAATGCTGAAACGGAGCTTACCTATTATTCCATTGCAGTCGAGTTTGAAGGTGGCTGGGATCACGGAGATACCCCCTCTAGCCATTATCCCCAACCGCATTGTTCAGTGGAAGGTTCTGTGTCCGTTCCGCTACCAGACAGGCGGAACCATATTGGTAAATAATATTTCTTCATCATGCCAATTACTACAGTGGTTGTTGTGGACTTTGACGTATCTGTCTGTGTGTACATAAATTGGCAAGATCATGTTTGGATACAATATTAAATCTTTTTAAATGTTTTATGTTCATCTACATAATATTACTAACTAGGGAAAGTAATAGTTGCTCACTCAAGTGTATACTCTGAAATGCACAAGCTTTGCCTACTTAATATCCGTCAAAGACCTTAAATATTTATATACCGGTATGTAATTGTTTCAGCTATTGACAACGATTCTATTTTAAAAATCATAATTTATCCATAGTTCCTAATTCAGTAATTGACACATCTTTAACAAGTATAATAATAACCTATATTTATGTAACTACATATTCTAGTAGTAATTGTTTCAGCTATTGACAACGACTCTTTTTAAAAATTAAAAAAAATCATAATTTATCCATAGTTCCTAATTCAGTAATTATCATATATTTAACAAGTATAATAATAACCTATATTTATGTAACTACAGATTCTAGGAATATTGAGTAATTAACCCTCTCCCTGCTGGATTTAGCACAGACACTGCTATTTAGCATGGAGACAGCAGGGTTAAATGTGGTTTTGTCTGCAGGCAGGGAAGCTAGCGATGGAGCGTGACTGGGCTATCAATATTGGCGGAGGGTTTCATCACTGCTCGTCTGATCGAGGTGGCGGCTTCTGTGCATACGCTGACATCACTCTCACCATCAAGTTTCTGTTCGACAAGGTTCCACGCGTGAAAAAGGTCATGATTGTTGACTTGGATGCTCACCAGGTGGGTCATAGGTTAACTGATTGGATATTTTGATTGATTACAATTTCTGAATTAATATATATAAACTTAAAGATTTTACTGCTCTACAAAACCTGAAAGAAAAATCTTTCACTTAATTCTAAAATTTCAACAATATTCTATATTCTATTTTCAAGTTCATTAACTTTATATTTTAGGGTAATGGACATGAAAGGGACTTTATGGACGATGACAGAGTCTATATTATGGATGTCTACAATCGAGGAATCTACCCGCATGATGGATATGCAAAACGTATGTATTTCTATGCATTTTCATAAATATTTCTTAATACCGTAGTACTATAGCAATATCACCCTGGAATTGAATAGTATCTTTATATTGAAGATTTTGTTAATTCATGAATGCATAATTTTCTGCATTGATTTTTATGTATTGCTAACATTACTTTATGCATGACTGTGCAGTTGGATTGACACAAAGTAACTCTAGGTACATGCCGTGTTGTTTCAATGTACAGTAAACCTCGCATATAACGTACTCATTGGGACCGGCTATTTTTGTCCGTTATATGTGAAGTCCGTTATACGCATATACCGTCTGTTATAGGCGAGGGTCTGGTTTATGCAACATCTACTGTAGTTGCAAACGACAATAGTTTGCGGACATTCAATAGGTCTAAACTTTCTACACATTTGCGTGCATGTCTGTATTTTGGTTTCAAGTGTTGCAGTAAACCTGTTGTAGTGTATAGTTTATAATTTAAACTCATTCAAAAATGAAAGCTTCACATATGCAAATCTTTTTCTTGGAAGAAATTATATATATATATATATATGATCAATACGTTTTATTTTAACTCGACAAGCATTCCTCATTAACACACCAAGAATATTGAACACATTTCTGAATTGTTTTATTCAGGAAACTGGAACAAATGTAAACAAAAAATATATAACTATTTTCTGTGATGCATGTTGCAGATATGTTCTCGCAGGACAAGCATAAATATATTTATTTTGATCCCTGAATAGATTTGGAAGTTCACCCATGCAATTCACTACGATGCCATTGATAACTGGCAGCTGATTGTGAGCCTGTGCAAGGCATGACCAAGCCGATGCTCCACGGCCTGCCTGGCATTCCCACACTGCCACGGACACACGTCACACTTGTAATCCATATTGTCCACCCTCAATTTCCCTGGAAGCACCGACACGCCACCACACAGCCCAATAGTCGAGCCATTCCGTTCCATCAACACTGTGCGACAAGACACATTTTTATTATCGAAGATGGTGCTATCCAAATTCTTGGGAACTATTCTTTGATCCAAACCAAGTTGGTCTTTAAGAGATGACGTGCCTTTAAATTTGGAATCGTTGTACATGTACAAGCTATCACCATCGGCCAAGATTGGAGAATTGTCAGAATCACCTTTAAAATATTCCTCATCAGATATCACCTCGTAATCGCACGAAGGATTTGCATGCTTTCTCCCCGAAAGACCGGTTTTCATTTTGAGGTGTTCATCAACACACACCTCATCATCAGAAATATCTTCGTAAACAGACACAATATCCTTGGAAAGGCAAAGAACATTGTTGCCATCATCATCAGAAATATCTTCGTAAGTGGACACAACAATGGCTCTATCACAGTCCTTAGAAACTTGAGCAACATCAGTTTGGAAGGCTGAAAATTTGTGGTTGTTCATGTACACACCTGCTTCATACACAACACGCTTGTCTTCAACCACAATACGTTTGTCCTCAACAAGTTCAATGGTTTCCTCAACTGTATCAAGCTCACAGACTCCGTGGTCTGCAAATAAGCCAACTTGGTCGCCGACAGCATCACCCTCACAGACCGTTATGCCATTCTCGGTGTGCGATGGATTTCCATATTTCGAATACACTGAATTGTTAACCTGAGTTTTCAAACCCGTATTTCCATCGCACAGAGTCATTGGACTCAAACTCGTATTCCCATCGCACTGAGTCATCGGACTCAAAACCGTGTTCACTTTACACCGAGAAATGGCCTGATCGCCATCACCAATCTTTAGAAGAGACAATTTCTTGTTCTTGGACAAAGGCAACTCACTTTTAGCAGAACCGTGAAATCTCCTATTCTGTTCATGCATCGACCGTGAAGCATCTCCAAGAACACAGACTTCAGATTTCCCATCCTCAGTCACAAATGCAGCTCTTGAATCTTTATTCATTCTCCTACCCATTTCTGTGCAATCTGAATGTTTTTGATGCTCATCACCACCATCTCCTTCAACACAAATTGCTTGTTCTTTAGTGGTTCCATTATTTTCGCTTCTGTTGTTGCATGTTTTTGAATCTTTAGTACTTGCACCAAAATCCAACACTTTCACTTTTTTATGTTTATGTTTGTGTTTAGAAGTAGGTTTGCTCTCTCCCTTCCGTTTATTTGTGATCTCTATCAAAAGTTTGTAATTTGATGTTTTGCTCTTCTTCACATGTGATGTCTTATCTTGGACAGGACAATCTTCACCTTGTCTAGACTCCTGGCTCACAGTGTCATCTTTAACCTTTGCCTCCTGATCCACAATCTCAGTCCGATTCACGGCTGTGGGTTTGCTCAATTTCGTCTCCTTACAAGACCTAGATCCATTTGTGATCTCAATCAAAAGTTTGCACCTTGATGTTCGGCTCTTCTTCACATGTGATGTCTTATCTTGTACAGGACAATCTTCACCGTGTCTAGACTCCTGGCTCACAGTGTCATCTTTAACCTTTCCCCCCTGATCCACAATCTCAGTCCGATTCACGGCTGTGTGTTGACTCAATTTTGTCTCCTTACATGACACAGGTCCAACGCTTGGTTTTGGACTGTTTGGACTGGAAGTGTTTGACGAAGTCCGTTTCTGCTTTGAGAGACGTCTGCTTTTCCTCTTAAACCTGCCAGTTGTGAGGTCCTCAGAGGTAGCATCCTGGTCAATGAATTCCTCTGCCTCAGCACAAATATCCAACAACTCCTGAATCTGCCTTGAAACACGGACAGACTTTTTTCTGCTTACAGAGTTTTCACCGACACTATTCTTTGAATCTGGGGTCCTTTGAGCTTGAATGCGTGCTTCCACAATTTGCTTATCTTCCTTTCTTTTCACACAGTTCTTTGAATCTGGGGTTGTCGGTGCTTGAATACTCGCTTCCACAAATTGCTTCTCTTTCTTCCGTTTCACACAGTTCTTTGAATCTGGGGTTGTCGGTGCTTGAATACTTGCTTCCACAAATTGCTTCTCTTTCTTCCGTTTCACACAGTTCTTTGAATCTGGGGTTGTCGGTGCTTGAATACTCGTTTCCACAAATTGCTTCTCTTTCTTCTTCCGTTTAACACATTTCTTATAATCTGGGGTCGTCGGAGCTTGAATACTCGCTTCCATGACCCCCTTCTCTTCCATCCTTTTCAAGTCCTGACTGCTTCCATGCACCAAAGGATGTTCTGATATATTATCAAGCCTGATTACCAGCTGTTTAATTTGTGGTTCACTCTTAGCTTTACTATTACCCGTGTTAGCAGTCTCATGTTGTTCATCAATTGCACATTTCTTGTTAGTTACTGGGCTTACATTATGATTAATTTGTGGTTCACTGTTAGGTTTGATTTTAACGCTCTCATGCTGTTCATCAATGGCACATTTCTTGTTAGTCCGATCTGGGTGTTGGACAGAAAGACCTGCTGCGACGTTGTGATCTGATGTATCTTGACCAGCACCTGTAGCATGTCTTCCATGACTAGCTGGCCTTCTTCCTGTTACTCCAAATGACATATGTAAAGGTGCCTCCTGCTTTGTAAGACGTCTTCGCTTTCTCTTTGAACAACCCTCACTGCCGATCCCTTTCTGCTGAGAAAACACATCAGCTTCTGAACACAGCTGCATTAACTCTTTAATTTGCCTTGAAACCTGTCCATCTTTCTTCACAATCTTCTCATGTCCTTGTGCCAAACTTTTCTGTTCTTGTGCCAAACTTTTCCGTTCTTGTGCCAAACTTTTCCGCTTAGCTGAACGCACCTTGGCCATCTGCCTCTGCCTACACTTCAATGACATGTTATCACTCTTACCATGCTGACCATTCATTTTAAGCTTTACAGTTTTGTCCAATGTTTTGATCTGATGCGAGTCACTGTTTGCTTTTGTACATTGTTCAAGAAGCACTTTCTGCATCGAACACTTGGAATGGCTATCCTTTGAGAAATCATCAAATTGGGTTTCAACATCCTGAGCACATTTATTTGGCACAAGCAAATCCTCTTTCGAGAGTTTTCCATCAAATGTTAATTGCATCACCACCTTGGGACAATTCTCCCCAACCTTCTGCTTCTCATTCTTCATGTCATAATCTTTGTCCTTCACAGGAAATCCCTTGCTAAAGAGATCAAACAGACCACGATCAAGCGCGCATGGTTTATACTCCGCTAGTGTACAAAGAGTCTGATTATTGGTATTCTGAAACACTTCCTCTTTAGCCCGTAATGTGTCAACCTGTTCTGTATCACAACCTACATGACTTGGCAATGTTTCAACTTTCTCTTCAGGTTGCCCACCAACATACGAAAGGTCGTCATCAGAAACAGGTTCCTGTTTAATGGATACCAGCTTATCCTGATTCACTGAAGCTGATGATGCTGTTGGACACTCAACACGTTCACTTGTGTCAGAATCCAAAGGTTCTTGCTTAATAGCTACAGATTCTATTCTGTCTTGAAATTCGCTGACTTCGTAAGGCAACAGTTTTTCCGGTTCTTTAGGATTACTAGGCTCATCTATAGCATCCAATCCACTGTCCCCTTGCATCTTAGCCAGGAGAACAGACATCTCCTCTAGAAGGTGTCGTCTCTTGCTGTCAGCGTCATCCATTGATTCCAGTTCTGGGTCAGCATCTGCATCAGCAACAGGATCGTGGATGTCGGTCTCTACAGTGCTGTCCACCAACGCAGCGCTAGTTTCTTCAGACACTGTAGGAGTGCTCACCAAGCTGAAGTGCTTTGGGACTTGAAGATAAAAGACTTGGTCACCATTAATGTTGCCACCTTGACAAATACTTGGACCGTTGTATGCATCACCATGTAAAGTCTGCCCTGTCAGACTTACTGTGTTTCTGGGAACACCTCTGTGACCAGGCGACACACTTTGTTTAGGAAGCCGGCGAGCTTTCACAGGACAGAATTCCGTAAATTTCCAAACCTGATCTGTTACTGCTTGTCTTGATAGTATTGCTGTCTTCTTGTGTGAATCCTGGGTGTAGGTGGATGCAAACATGTCTCTCTCACGAGACTCCTTTTCTGCCACTACATCCAATGAAGCAGGTCTGTCCACCACTGTAGGAATGATTTGTTCATGTGATACTGAATGGAATTCGCTCACTACTTCCCAGTTTTCGTCATGCTTTAAGAGGTCTAAGGACGACACTGTACTGACAAGAGGCACATTTTGATCTAGAGTTGATTTTCTATGAACTGTGCTCAAATGCAACTGGCTATCCGATTGGGCTTTTGGACATGGAATGGAAATATCTTCCTTATTTACCAAGTTCTTGTCACTTTGTTGTTCTAGTTCCTGCATGCTAAGTATTTCATGGACTTCATTTTCACACACCACAAAGTTTAACGCATCCGACACATTTTCATCCTTATAATCATCCAAGGGCATTAATTTTTCGGAGGAAATTTTCTTGCAGGTTCCATCTGGTTCTCTGCTGAAGGAACTGACCGACTTTGTATCTTGGACAGCCAGGTCTGGAAGAAAATGTTGTATTTTTCCACCAGAAATCTGAAACCTTTGCGACAACACTCTCTGCACAACATTTGTTGGAATGTTTTTCGGAATATCAATCTGGCTGCCAGCTTCAACATTGAACTGAAGCTGTGTTTTCCACAAATTATGATCATGGTTGGGATTTGCAGCACTTCCCCCTGGACTTGAGTCAACCTTCAAATTGTTCGAACTCACTGGATAGTTCACAACTTGAATAACATTCACAGGCACAACTCTTCTGTTCATGGTCGATGTACTAGTGGCCGTAGTTATCCTTGCAAGTTCCACTCATTACATTTCCACAGGGACACCATCCTCAGTATGTAAGGAGTTGAAACTGGAACACCACCTGAAATAAAATGAAGACAATCATATAATATGGAACGAGGTGAACGTGAATGAGTTGTGGTCTTCCATCACAGCAGGTTTATTTCACCCATACACGGCGATGTGAATAATAACATTGATATTTCACCCATTTGTAACATGTCGAAAATTACGATAAGGACAACTACATACAAGGAATCGGTTATCTATATAAGCAATTCTTGCGTAACCTTTTCAATTAGTATGTTACAGAGGCCAGTTGCACAACGCTCTTGTAGCGCTGCAATAGCTGTAACTGGGCTCCTGCCACAATAGAAAGCGTTGACCTTACACAGTGTAAAACTCCAGCAATTTCATTGCCAGACATAAGGACTGGTAAGTTTGAGAAGTTACCCGTTCTTATACATGTTGGCCAGTGAACAATGATATACATCTTGAAAAACAAACAAAAAGATAAAATGTTACCAGTCCTCGCTGAAAATAACCTGTCGCGGGCGTGCGGACGGGCTCTATTTTGAACACTGCCTTACAAGAGTGTCATGCAACAGGCCCTTGACCACTACTATACAGTAGACCTCGGATAAACCGGACACTCACATATAACGGACATAATCTGAAGTCTCAAATGCCGCAAATGCATGTAACAGACTTTGCATTTAACGGACAGAAATAGCCGGTCCCAATGAGTCCATTATATGCGAGGTCTACTGTACAATAGATATTGTTTATATACTTTTTTTAACATTTTATAGATAACACAAAAATGATTTGGACAATTTACAAATAAGATTAAATTCATTTTCTTTGGTATTTTCTACACACACTATATTCATGAACATGTACCTCTGTTTTAAGCCATCTTGGAAGTTAAGACTGATGTAATAGATAGTAGTAATAAGATTGGTGACCCTAGCAGGGAAACAAAAAGTATCGTAATTTATGCTGGATGCAACTGGAGCTCTAATCACCATACAAAACCACCAAATTTATTACAGAAAAGCTGCATACTCAGCGTCTAAACAATGAAATAAGGCCAAGTTAACTTCTTTAAAAAAATTTTTTTAGTGTTTTACATGGAAACTAAATTATTGCTGTTGAATTTATATGTTTACTTATTTATTTTACCAAATAATTTATGCCATTTATAATTATTATGAAATGATGTATTGCAATTTATGTAATACAACAGTTCTGTATCATTCGAGTCCATTTGGTATACAGCTCTGAGATGAACCACACATTAATACGATGAATTGGAATAAATTTCATGGAAAATAATAAATTCTAAGCATAACTACGGTATCTCATATAGCTGATTGTGGACACATTTTTTGGCCAAAATGTGGTTCTATGACAAGTACATGAAGATATATATATATGTTTTCTACAAATTAAAGGCTGTATTCGTTTTGGACAAGAATGTCGAGTCAAGTGCAGGAATTTGAAATCAAACACCCTAGAACACAACACTCTAATCACACTTAACACACATCCCCGATTCAGTGGGGTCAATTAGAGTTGTGACCAGCCTCACTGAACAAGGGATCGAAATTAACACCAGGATATCGTTTCTCGAAGCTCTCTTACCCGCTAAGACATTAGTGCTCTCTTAGCAGTGTATTAGCTATCAGCAAAGAGAGTGCTATGGTCTCTTAGTGGATAAGAGAGCTTTGAGAAACAATACCCAGCCCACTAGCCCGGGCCATATCTCCCAATGCTAAAGATATCCTAAGGACTAGTAGTAGAAATTCATAACATTTGTTACTTGTATCACTATTCAGTTTTAAAATTTCAGTTAGTTCCTATCGCTGTGAACAGTGCGTTACGCATTCTGAACTGCCTACTGTCCTCAGTGATTGGTCAATCATGCTGTCAACACTCGGAGAGCGCCTAAAGCATTTGAAGCCCAAAACTATGTTCCGAGGCATATCTGTGATAGCCTACTAATATTACAAACAATTAATTGATACTATGGTGATATCCTATAATAGTATTAATACTACACAATAATCAAATGTCAGTTGGTTATGAACTAAAATTAGCATGAACATTGAATAATATTTGACAATGTTGAAGTCATTGAAGTTTTTAATCTATTTAGCTACACTGCCTATCTGAAATCGTGAACTGCTTAACATAAAATGTATGTTTTATTTTAAGGGTAACCAATAATCATGCATGACATGGATTTCAACCAAGTTTAAATACTTTTACAATATTAGATGTTGACAAAGGAATCACAGATCTTATGTTTGTTTACATTATTTTCAAGCCATTCATAGTTGTAACAAACTATAAATAAGCTACGCTAGGTTACTGTCTGGCTGTTGTTTTTCTGATTAAAAAAAAAGAAGGAATAATATCGACTATTGTTGCACACTACGCAGTCAGCAGCCAGAACCTAAATTTCAAGCAAGATGACCACTTCAGCTTTTCTCTAGTTACTAGTAATTTTATAGCCACAGAACTTTGAAAAAATATACACTGTCTAGACATATTGTTCATAACAGTAAGGTTAAACAATATAGTATCCGCCTATGACCCAACATCTAAGATGTATTCAGCGAACATGTGTACACACCATATCCAAACAGGGCGAACATCTCGACTCGAGAAACAAGTGACCGGATGTTGGCTACAGTTCGCGAACTCCGCGATCACGTGGCGTGTGTCAATCTTCGTTCTAGTGTTAGGGCCTACTGTTGTTGTCATTTATCTTAGTCTAAGTTATTCCAAAATAGAAACACTGTACACGTATCTCAATATTAAATGCCACATGACCCAGTTGTATATTTAGCGAACAATGATTGCGCGGGAATATGAAATCTTATACGAGTTGTGTATAAAACTAGAATTGTGAGTAAAAAAAGAGACGGCAAGAAGATACGAACGCGGAGCTGAGTATATGTTGAAATAGTCTGAATTCAATGAATATGTTCATGGATATGTATATGGTTGTCACATTATTCCGAGTCAAGGTAATCGTGATACATACCACGTGACAACGTTTTGAGCCCATCTAAAACTATAAGCCAGATTGGAGTTAGCAGCCGCTGGATTTCTTCGGGATAAAATGAGCCTTACGCCGAACTCCGAACATTGCGTAACAATGATAAAACCACAGTGGCCGAATCCTTTCGTTGTATGGCAAGACTGATTTATTCGGCATTTAGATTAATTGATTAAAAATATATAAAGGTGATAAAAATATGTGTATATATGCCATTTTGTAAAGGAGACATCGCAGATTATGCTTGCAGTAGGACTAATGGATAGGTGTACTAG